>JAODAL010049447.1:0-28178 GCA_025379985.1 Phyllomedusa bahiana | reverse complement strand
ACGGCAACCAAAACATCTGTCACTTCAAGTGGAAAAAACCTCCCTTTGAAAGTAGGGGTCTAAGCCGTTGTCTGGGGTAGAAGGGCCCAAGCTAAAAGTTTTGCACCCGGGACATGAGTTTTTAGTTGCCCCCTAACCCCATGCAGATATGTAAATATTAAAACTTATTAAAATCTAAATTGGGTCTTCAAGAGAGGGGGAATTGAGACGAAGCTTCTGGGGTCTACCAGAGACCCACTTGAGCCATTTTAAGCACTTTTTTGTAAGCCACTTTAACTAATCATTGCACAAGCATAATAGGGGTATCTGGGGTTTGGGCTTCTAAAGTCAACTTAAAATGGAGTCTTCTTTTCAAAACCTTTTGGACCCTGAAATGTTAGGTGTACAATATGGTGTCAACTTGGGCCACTGGATAATCCTGGGGTATCTAGTGAGAGGTAGATTTTTGTAACCTCCACTGCTTCAGCTAATTCATGTGGGCCGGAAAAGACTGATAATAAAGGGGTATTTCAACAGTAGAAAATGTTGTTATTTTTCATTGATATGGAGATAGAAACAAAAAGCTTACTCCCCTCCTGCTTCCTGTTTTTCAGCTTTCCCCGGCGTGCTTTAAAAACATTTATCGTTCAGTGACAGGTGCACCCAAATCAAAGGGCATTGTTCAGGGAAGTCGGTGGCCTGTAAATGGCGCCCCTGTCACGTAAAACAATAAACATTCAAGCTCAGCGGGGATCACGGGGACACCTCGGGGGAAAAATAACAGTGTCCAGGAGGTAAGTATGTTCTTTCTTTTTTCCATCACCCCCTGACAGACCAAAAAGCATTTTTTACTGTGGATTACCCCTTTAATGGGTTTCCCTAATAGGATATTGCAAGGGTTTTTTCCAAACCACAAACTTCTTTGAGTTTATTTGATTTTTATGCTATTAGAAACTATAAAAAAGTCACAGAAGTAAAGTACAGTATTAAGGGGACGATTGTGGTTAAAAAAAAGGAGTCTCAATTCCCCCCAAAATCCAGTGAGAACCCTGGTGATTTCTTGTGGTCTTTGTGTACAAGCAACTGGGATTAGTGCCTGGCTGCATGTGACCACTGAACAATGAGTAGTGGTCACAGCATACTACCGGCTTGCCACTTGTTTTTGCATTCTGCATCCAAATTATAGAAAACTGCAACCATGACAAAAAAAAAAGCTTAGAAATGTCTTGGTCGTCCTGTCATCTATACAAGGCTCATATAATCAGTTTACTACAACTTTTATCCACTCCTCAGGTCTGTCAGTCTTGTTCATATTTTTCCTACGTCAAAACCCCTTTGCCTCTTTAATGTAAGGATATAGCATATCCACAAACCCTTTCATGCAGTTTTAAAAAATAGGAATGCAAATTGCTCCTCTTGTGAATTCATTTCAATGAACGGGCATATGATGTTTTAATAATGTAGCTGAGAATAAAAATAAGCTAGAACTGAACTATATATAGACATTGTGCATACAAGTATGGGGCATCCCCCATGTCCCATGCTATTAATGACCATCACTAGTCCTACATTCACTCCTTGAATAAGGTCCTACACTTGTTTAGTTCTGCATTGAAACAGATGTTTGCTTTCACTAATATAGATTCATCTAGAGCAGAACGCCTGAGATTGCTGCCTCGGAGCTATGCATTAACCTGTTCTGCATTTCAGAATAGGCAAACACGGTCTCTGTCTCCTTCATCTATTATCTTAACTCTAGGAAACCACAATTTGCAGGACAAGCAAGTTAAAAACAACACATCAGGATACAGTTTAATAAGACGCAGACAAGGAGCTGCCTTATTGGCTCGAGAGACTAGCAGAGGCAACGTTGCTCTGGAAACCCAAGTATGAAGAGGAACGCGAGCATCCGTTTCACCTGACCTTTTCATAAGCATTCAGCGCAATAGTCAACAGGACAAATTAAATGTGTGTGTACACAAACCGGCCGAGATCATAAAACATTGATCAATCTTCAAAGTCTTTATGGTAGCAATATAGAAAAAGAGGAAATCGCTGTGAAAACCCTTTTAAAAATGTTTAGCATCAGTCCAGGAATCCCCTTAGGTTTATTCCAAACAACCCTACAAAATGAGACCCTTAGCTGATCCAGCAATGGTGAGGTCAGAGACAGCAGTCAAATGGACTCTCCTGTCACTGTGATTATTAACACCGGGGAGGTCAAAGGGGGCAGCAGCCACATAGGTAATTTGAATATGAAATATAAAGGAATATAGAGAAACATTCCCCCCTCCCGTTCCAAGGTTTTGGAATAGATGGGAGATAGGTCGCTATTTGCTCTGTAGGCTCTGTTCTCATTTCACATTGCTCAGCTTATTACGATTATGATCACTCAGTGGTATATGTGCAGGGTGAATTGCATTAGTTGACCTACTGATATCCTGGTTAACTTCTAAAAATGGAAAGCAACAGGCATATATTAAAATGGTTTAATATAGATCCCAAGACCTTCTTCCAGGAACCCATTGGACGAAGCGTGGGGCAAATTATGGGTTTGTATTATCCCTGCCTTTTAATTTTCCTTGTATGTGTGACAGCTATGAGCCTGTTAGCGGAATGCAGGTCAGATATATATGACTCTCTTTTTTTGGATTATATGCCCTGCTTTATTGAGTAGCAATATTTAGATACGATCCAGCATATTTCTGTTTTTATTGGGTGCTTTACTGCTGTTGACATTTTTAAGATGCATATATTGAATTTTATGTATTTTCAATAAATCTACAATCTATTTCATACGTTCCAGAGTGTTTGTAGTTTATTAGTGTTAGACTAGGTCTACACAGCTAATGTCAAAATACCATTCAAAATCTGCGTTTTTGCCATGGATTTGCCAAAAAAGCAAATATCCTGTTGAATCCTGCGGAATATTTCAAAAATGTTGGGATTCGAGTTGGTTACATAAATAAAATTGGTCAAACAGTTACAAAGTGACAATAAGTAACTAACAACAGGTACAAAGGGGAAAAAAGTATTTAGTCAGCCACAATTGTGCAAGTTCTCCCACTTAAAAAGATGAGAGAGGCCTGTTATTGACATCATAGGTCGAGGGAAAAAAAAGAGAAAAAAAAATCCAGAAAATCACATTGTCTGATTTGGAAAAAAGATTTATTTGCAAAATTATGGTGGAAAATAAGTATTTGGTCCCCTACAAACAAACAAGATTTCTGGCTCTCACAGACCTGTAACTTCTTCTTTAAAAGGCTCCTCTGTCCTCCACTCTTACCGTAGTTTAAAGGCACCTGTTTGAACTTGTATCAGTATAAAAGACACCTGTCCACAACCTCAAAAAGTCACACTCCAAACTCCACTATGGTGAAGACTAAAGAGCTGTCGCAGGACACCAGAAACAAAACTGTAGCTCTGCACCAGGCTGTGGGAGCAATAATTAGAAAATGGAAGACATACAAGACCACTGATAAACTCCTTGATTGGGTCTCCACGCAAGATCTCACCCGGTGGGGTCAAAATGATCACAAGAACGGTGAGCAAAAATCCCAAAACCACACGGGGGTACCTAGTGAATGACCTGCAGAGAGCTGGGACCAACGTAAGGCTACCATCAGTAAACCCACTACACCGCCAGGGGTCTCAGGATCCTGGCAGTATTCCACCTGCTTAAGCCAGTCCGGGCTCTCTGAAGTTTGCTAGGTGCATTTGGATTATCCAGAAAAGTATTTGGGAGATGTCATATGGTCAGATGCAAACCAAAGTAAAAACTGTTTGTAGAAACACAACTCATTCATGGTTTGGAGGAGAGAAGAGAGAGGCCTGAGTTGCATCCAAAGAACACCCATACTACTGTGAAGCATGGGGTGGCACATCATGCTTTTGGGCTGTTTCTCTGCAAAGGGACCAGGACACCACTGTTCACGTTGTATCATGAAAGAATGAATGGGACCATCTATCATGAGATTTTGAGTGCAAACCTCCTTCATCAGCAGGGGCATTGAAGATGATAACGTGGCTGGGTCCTTTCAGCATGACAATGATCCAAGCACACCTCCAGGGCAACGAAGGAGTTGGGCTTCATAAGAAGCTTTCAAGGGTCCTGGAGTGGCCTAGCCAGGTTTCCAGATCTCAACCCCATAGAATAAACTTTTGTAGGGAGTTGATAATTCCGTTGTTGGCCCAGTAACAGCCCCAAAAACATCTCATGCTCTAGAGAGAGTTCTGCATGGAGGAGAATGGGCCAACTCCCAACAATAGGTGTGTGGCAACATTGTGAAGACTTACAGAAAACGTTTTTTGTTTTTGACCTCTGTCATTGCCAACAAAGGATATATAAAAAAAAGTATTGAGATTACTTTTGTGTATTGACCAAATACTTATTTTCCACCATAATTAATTTGCAAATAAAATTTATTTCCTAATTGTGATTTTCGGGGATGTTGTTTTTCATTCTGTCTCTCATAGTTGAGGTCTTACTCATGTTGTCATTACAGGTCTCTCTCATCTTTGTAAGTGGGAGAACTTGCACAATTCATGGCTTACTAAATAAGTTTTTTCCCCACTGTATATGGATGATGTAGTCCTTTTTATATAGGTTTAACCCTAAAACCTGTCTTCTTCAGTATAGTCAACATTGCCAATCCCACAAAATTGGTCTAAAGCCAATGAAGAAGAAGTATATAGTGGGAAAATTTTGCAATTGATGCATATTTAATTTCCATAAAGTCTATGGCCTATAAACCGTATCTGAAATGCGGGCTGCTTTTAGCCACGTACTATAACCAAGGGCGTTAATACTTCCAAAATGCCAAAGCGGACTATATGGGGGACATGTATGAAAGTATATGTTCACATGGATCCAACACGCCGTGTGAACATACCCTAAAATGAACACACAGAGGAGAAATAGAGTAGACTGTGTGAGCGGCTACAAACACTGACATGATAAGACACTGCTGGAGGTTGTAATAACAGGTCGTCACTACTGCAGCTGCTGATTGGCTGCAGCAGTCAAGTGCCTCTGCTTACATCACCGTTCCGGGCTGTTCACTTCAGAACTGTGATATAAGCAAACAGCATGTGACTGTGGCAGCCAATCAGCAGCTGCAGCAGTTGCATCTCAAGTCAGAAAAGGAAAAATGAAAACAGAAGACCGGTAAGATCCAACACTGAAATGGAGGAGAGGAGGAAAGTGAGTATTTTTTTTATGGGCCCCAGTAACTACTATTTCATCTTTATATGAACCACTTTATGATGATTTTATGCTAATTTGTAAATGAAAAATTAACTGTATAAATATACATGAAAAATATACATTTAACGCAGTTCCTCTTTGAGCATCTTAAAAGTTAGAATGTATGTTTCAAGGCTTTTTCTAGGTACAAACACTTTGGTAAATCTGCTCTGTAGTTTAATTTAGATGAACAGTCTGTAATTAATATTAACACGTCTTGGTTTATCATACACCGTTATTAGGATTCACTAAATTTTAAAAGTATGTTTACCCACACAAACAGAAACACATTGTTTATTCTAAGAATCACAGTAGGGGACCATCAGATTTTTTGTCACAGCCTAATTAAATAATAATGAGCCCTTTGTGTGCTATGTTGTATTTTAACTCATCCAGGAGGTGTAAGCATTGTAGACATGGTCAGCGCTGCTTGCTTATTTGCGCAGCATTTCTGGCTTTGGGAAGCAGAAGATATTCAGCTTCAAAGTGATACTGACAGCTATGCACAGGAAGAATCCGAGGCCTGTTCTAGAAAGGTCATAAAAACAGCTGCAATTACTGTGATGTGGAGCCATGTAGTGAATAAATTACCCAGAAAGGGACAATTTGCAAATCATGAGGCTCAAAAAACCAGAAACAGGACAGAGATTTTCATCGACAAACATCAAACTCTCACCTGTGGCGGGCTGGGCGCCAGGAGGCCTCGCGCTCACCAGACAGGTTCACTTGATAATGTAGAGTTAATTAGAAGACACACACTAATATGAAGAGCTAATTAAATTCTGATTTATTGCCAATTCGTTTGACATTTTTTATTTCAAACACAAATTGCAGATAGAAGTACCAGGAGGGAGACACTGGGGATTTTGAAAGGCGTTTCCGCATGATTAGTTGTTACGGGTGTCCCTGCGACCCCCATGTCGGGTGCAGGCACACCCGCAACGCCGCAGCATCTCCTGCGGACACCTCGGCGGCTCTGAATCCCACTTACCTCGCCTCGCTCCTGTGTCCGTCCCAACGCGCGCTACTGCTGTCGGCCGGGTGCGCGCGCCCCCTAGAGCGCGCGCAGCACTGCAGGGAAATTTAAAGGGACAGCATGCAGGTGATTGGTCTCACCTGGTGCTGACCCTATTTAAGATCTGCCCCTTCCTGGGCACATTGCCGAATCGATAGTGCCCTGGCCTAGAAGGAAGCGTTCCAGAGAGTCTTGTTCTGATTACCGTTTACCGTACCTTCTGCCTCTGTCCTTTGACCACGAACCTTAGCCGCCTGTCCTGACCTTCTGCCTGTCCCCGACTACGAACCACAGCCGCCTGCACTGACCTTCTGCCTGTCCCCCGACAAACGAGCCTGCTTCACGATTCTGTACCTGCAACACCCCGGCTCCCACCGCAAGCAAGTACAGTCAGGGTAGCGACCTGGTAGTAATCCGCCGCAGCAAGTCCATCCCGCTTTGCGGCGGGCTCTGGTGAAAACCGGACCAACTTAGACTCCACTCCCTGGCGTGGTTTACGCCATCGCTTGTGGTGGTCCAGAGGATCCACTACCACCTCCGTTACAGTTCGATTCGGCCATGGATCCCGCCAAGATGCCCCTGCTGAGCGTCTCTGACATCACCACCATCATGGCCCAACAGTCGAAGCAGATCGCTAACGGGCCCACAGCAGCTCAACCAGCTGTCCTCTATGATGCAGCAGCTCCTCTCTACGCAGCAGCAGCAATCGGCTGCCGTGGCGCCTTCTGTGGCAGCCGCTCCGGGGATGTCTGCCGGTCCTGAACTCCGGTTGTCTATGCCAATGAAATTTGATGGAGAAAAGCCTGCAGGGGCTTCATCACCCAGTGTTCCCTCCACGTGGAACTTATGGCAGGACAATTCCCATCCGAAAGGTCCAAGGTAGCCTTCGTGGTCAGTCCTCTCCGGGAAAGCCCTGGCCTGGGCGACCCCCCTCTGGGACCGAGGCGATCCAGTCACTGCTGATCTAGTGACGTTCCTGCAGGAGTTCTACAGCGTCTTCGTAGAGCCTGCCCGCGCTTCGTCTACCGAGACTGCATTACTGAATCTCCAGCAAGGGAACTCCTCCGTTGGTGACAATCCCGTGAAATTCCGCACACTTGCTTCGGAACTGTCTTGGAATGATGCAGCGTTGTGCGCCACCTTTAAGAAGGGCCTCTCAAGCCAGATTAAGGATGCCTTCGCCACCCGGGACCCTCCATCTTCCTTAAGCGAGCTCATCCACCTAGCGAACCGGATTGACATCCGTTTCTCGGAGAGATGTGAGGAGCTCCGCCAAGAGCGTGAACCTATCCGAACCCGTCGTCTACCCCGTATTGCACCAGTGTTCCTTCAGCCTCCACTGCCTCCTTCTCAGCCAATCATGGAAGAGGCCATGCAAGTGGACAGAGCTCACCTGAAATCCGCAAAAGTTGACTTGACGACGTGAGGGGAACCTATGCCTTTACTGCGGCAGTTCCGAACATCTCCTCAGGGGTTGCCCACTCCGTCCGCAACGTCCGGGAAACGCTCGCATCTAGGCTTCATAGGAGAGGCGTCCCTAGGTGTGAGCAATCCCTTTCCTCGGCTTATGCTGCCAGTTCTGGTCAAAACCAATTAAGGAGTCTCGTTCCAAGTGGCTGCCTTCTTGGATTCTGAATCCGACGGGAATTTTATGGACGCTGCATTGGTGGCCAAGTATCGTCTCTCGGTGATCCGCTTAGACCAACCCTTGGTCATTACGTCTGTCTCCGGTGAGCTTCTGAACGACCCCATCATCTTTTGGACAGAACCGGTGGTCCTACAAGTAGGAGCTCTACACAAAGAGAAGATCGCATTCTTCGTGCTACTCCACTCTTCCTCGGCTGTCCTCCTGGGGCTCCGTGGCTGCAGCGTCACGCCCCTATGCTCGACTGGAAGACGGGTAAAGTCTTGCGTTGGGGTCGAGACTGCCAGTCTCGCTGTCTAGTGGAACCTCGCTGGGTGCGCCCCTCTTCTTCTCTTTCAGCTCCCAAGCCACTGTCAGGTCTGCCAGAAGCCTACCAGGACTTTCAAGATGTCTTCTCTGAGAAGCAAGCGGAGACTCTTCCTCCACATCGTCCCTACGATTGTCCTATTGATCTGCTGCCTGGGACTAGTCCACCCCCAGGTTTTTGGTCTACCCGCTCTCTGTACCCGAGACTCAAAGGGTATGTCGGCCTACATAAAGGAGAACCTTCAGAAAAGGGTTCATCCGTAAGTCTACTTCCCCAGCGGGTGCTGGGTTCTTCTTTGTGGAGAAGAAGGATGGGTCCCTGCGACCGTGCATTGACTACCGCGGCTTAAACAAGATCACCATTAAGAACCGGTATCCATTGTCACTGATTACTGAACTTTTTGACCGTCTCCAGGGAGCTAAAGTCTTTTCCAAGCTAGACCTGCGGGGGGCCTACAACCTCATTCGGATCCGAGAAGGTAACGAGTGGAAGACCGCCTTCAATATTCGTGATTAGTGTTGAGCGATTATTATCGACAAAGTTGAAATCGGCACAGTTTTTATGTTGATCGAAAATTTTAGATCATGCGATAATTTAGGTTAAAATCTGTGCATCATCTATTTAAGATCGCGCCATTTCGGCACTTTCCCGTCATTTTGGCGGCCAGCAAATCAGCTTACAGAATAGAGCGGGTGAGATGTGTGTGCGACGTGATGACTGGGATGTGTATGATTGCGATTGGCTTGGAAAAATCACATGACCTCATTTTAAAATAGAACAGCCCTTCCTGTTCAGCCTCAGTGTCTCTCAGTGTCTCAGAGCAGTAGGACGTGCGCTCTGCTTGTGTCCAAACAGCTCAGCGAAATTTAAACTATTTTCTTCACCAGAGAAAGCTCTACTGTTAGCTGTGATCCTTACATTTAGTTTAGATTAAGATTGGAAAATTTATGTAGTTAGGTAGAGAATTTTAAAGGAGCATCTACCGCTGTAAAGTCACGGGGGGAGCGGATGGGGGGCCCCCGCGGGCGAACACAGACAAGCTCTATAAAGAATACTGGATAAAGTTCACCAAGACTTAGTGTAGAATTGCACTGCAAAAAGCTTTATTATTAACAGTTTTCTATTGAAATATTTCCTGGATATTGGGGGAGCCTGAACTTATATTAGGATACACATCTTTCTAGTAACTGCAGGTCTCTTTGTTAGGTGCAAAACTCCACTTTAATTATCAGTATACATTTCAGACAGGTGTTCATTTTCAATTTTGCCCATTCCACCTTTGTTGATATATCCACCTTGCAGTTAAATTAGAATCCAGCAATTTTGTAGTCAGCACAGGTTGATAGGTGTCAAAAATACCTTGTATTATCCGAATACATTACAGATACGTGTTTTTTGACTTTGGCGCAGTACAGCTTTGTTCATTGAGGCACCTTGCACTTAAATGTGAATACTGCAATTTTGTAGTTACCACAGGTGAATTGAAAGGTCCCAAAATTACCTTGTATTATCCAAAAAAAATTTTCAGATACGGGGTTTTTTTGCCCTTTTGGCCCATTCAGCTTTGTTCTTGGGGCCCACCTTCCCCATTTAAAATTGTGAATACTGCAATTTTTTGTAGTCCCAAACCCCGGTGAATTTGATAGGTCCCAAAAAATACCTTTTTTATCCCGAATACATTACAGAACGTTTTTTTTCCCCTTTTTTTGGGCCCGGGTAAAAGTTTTGTTGTTTAGGCCACCTTGCTTTTAAAATTTTAAACCCAGAAATTTTTTGTAGTTCCCAAAAACAGGTAAAAGGGGATAGGTGAAAAAAATTACCTTTTTTATTTTACCCAAATTTTACATTACGGGATACGTTTTTTTTTAAATTTGGCGCACTAAGCTTTTTTCCCTTTTGGGGCCCAACCCTTGCATTAAATGTGAATACACCCAAATTTTTGTAGTCCCCGGGTAAATTTAAAAGGAGAAAAAAACCCTTGTATTATCCAAAAATACATTTTTTTTGGTTTTTTTTCATTTTGGCGCAGGGCCAGACTTTTTTAAATTGGAACTTACTTGCTTTTAAAATTTTTCAATACAGCAATTTTGTAGTCCCACATGGGTGAATTGATGGGTTTGAAAAAAAATCCCCTTTTATTTTCCAAATTTATTTAAAGATAAAATGTTTTTTCATTTTGGCGCGGACAGTTTTTGTCAAATAGTTAAATTTTCCCATTTTTAAATTTAAATTTACAGAAATTTTTGTAGTAACCACAGGTGAATTGATAGGTGCCAAAAAAATACCTTTTATTATCCGAATAATTTTCAAAATACGTTTTTTTTCATTTTGGGCCCGCGGGAAAAACTTTGTTGATAATCTACTTTGCATTTAAAATTTTGGGAAATCACCCAAATTTTGTAGTAAACCACAGGTGAATTAAATAGGAAAAAAATTCCCTTTTTTATTATCCAAAATACATTACAGATACGTTTTTTTTTGCACTTTTGCCCGTCCAGATTTGTTGTTTTGACCCACCCTTGCAGTTAAAATTTGAATCAGCAATTGTGTAGTTACCACAGGGGGAATTGATAGGTGAAAAAAAAATACCCTTTTTTACCCGAAAAAACCTTTTCGTTACGGGGTTTTTTAACTTTGGCGCACTACGCTTTGTCATTGAGGCCCTTGCATTTAAATTTGTAAATACAGCAATTTTGTTTTTTCACCACAGGTGAATTAAAAGGTGCCAAAAAAAATCCCTTGTTTTTTCCCAAAATACTTTTTGATACGTGTTTTTTCACTTTGGCGCAGGCCGCTTTTTTGATAGATCTACTTTGCAGTTTTTAATTGAACCCAGAAATTTTTTGTTTTGATTTGAGGGATTTGAAAAATTGCTGTGATTTCCCGTTTTTTTAATAAGAGACTTTCCAAAACTCTTCCATACTTCTCAAATTTTTATTTTTTGAAAAGGGGACCCAAAAATTTCAGGTGGAAAAGCGGAAAAAGGGGGGGTAGGAAAATGGGGGTTTAGGGGGTACGGGGAAAAGGGTGCTCCTTCCATTGCGGGCGACAAAACGCATGCCAGGGGATCGTCAGTTGCGGACGTCAGGCCTGTCTTCGTTTGGGTAAAGGGCCCCCTGTGAATCTAAATTAACGAACAGCTTTCGCCAATCTGCCCTTTCAGTATTTAAATTGAAAATTGCATCCAGCGTCTTCCATCCTCGTACCCAGTCAGGGGCCACAAATGTGTCATCAGCTTCCCCGGGCATCGCCCCGGGACATGAAGCCCCCAAAATGTCAAACTCTTTGTACCCCCACGTGGTTTACCCATTTGTCTGAAGCCTCTTGAGGTCAAAATGCGGTTGGGGTCAAAAAAGGGCTTTTTAAAAAGTTCAAACGAAAAAAAGAGGATGATTTTCTCTGCTCGGGCCCCCTTTTTATTTGATCCCCCATCGAGGAGGAGAAGGAACCCGGTCAATGGGCCAAAATTCCCGGGCGGTGGGCCCAAACCCCTTGCAGTCCCTTTTTGCTTTTTCCCGGGCAGTCCTGGATGCAGAATGTCGGGGACGAAAAAGTCCCCTGTGTTGAGGGTTTTAAATTGAGAAAACATTGCGGATCCAACGGGTCTTTTAAGCGTTTTTGCTTGCGAGGCTTTTCAGTGGAGGGAGGAGGAAGACGGGGGGTTTTGTGTCATTTGGGGTTCCGCCTCAAAAAGGGGCAGGGCGGTCGCAGAAGTTGCTAAATATGATTCCCCCAGCCACGGTCAGCCCCAAACCCCCGTTTCCTCGTTTTTGCCAAAAAAAGGTCCTGGACCTCTAAAGCCGGGGGGGGTTTTTTCTTTGAGCAAGCCTCTGATTTCCACCCGCGTGTAATATGCCCCTTTGCCGTAAAGCAAAAGGTAGGGGCCCAAAAAAACCTTAGGGGGTTTAAACCACCCCCAAAACATGTTAGTCACATGAAGCGAAGGGAATAAATTTGAAAGGGGGGCAAACTTGCCAAAAAAGGCCAGACCGCCGGGGCCCCCCAACCCTGTCACCCCCTCTGCCCTCTGCCCCCTCCTCCGCCACCCCCAAGCTTTCCCTCAGCTGCCCATGTTCTCAAGGGCATGATCAGGGATCAGCCTCCGCTTCAGCCTTTCCCCCGTCGCCCGGGTACCCCCCAGCACCACCAGAGACCCCTCCTACCCTTTCCCTTTCCCCCAGTTGACGGGGCCTGAAAGCCGTACGCGGGGGCCTGTTACAGCCGCCCCTTCTGTCTTCCGGGTTTGGGAGAGAAGAAACACCCTTTAACCCCCAAAAACCCTCCAAAGCCAAAAAACCCGAAAGGCCGGGGGTTGCCGGCTTTTGGGCCTTGGGAAAAGTTGCCTTTCCGTTTGGTGGACACAGATGGGGTTCCCCCAAAGTCAAGGCCCCCTTTCCTGCCCCCAATTTCCCGGGTGGAGAAGGGAATTTTTTTGCCCGGAAAAAGCAGTCCCGCCCTGGCCCCGTTTACGTGTCATTTTAAAATTTCAAGCCCCGTGGGCTGCCTTTGTGGCCCAAAAATCCCTCTACCAACCGGGCAAATGGACTAGTAAGCACGGCCCCAAGGGCCGCTTTTAAACCGTGGAAAACTCACTGGGTTTAGCGGGTGGATGTCTTGGGGTGACGGGGGGGGCTCTCAGGCTCGGCCGGGGGGGCGCTCTTCAAAAAAGCAGGGTGGTGCAAAGGGGTTTTTTCCCCAAAAGGGCCCTGGGGGGGGATAACGTGCCCCGAGAAAAACCCGGCCGGGTTGAAATTAAACTGTTTTTGGGGACCGTCCACCCACAGGTCAGGGCTTTGGACGGCCCCTCCGCAACGAGGAAAAGGGGCGCGCGGGTGGGGCCAAGAAAACCCTTTTGGGCCCGACAAAGGGGGGTGTTTCGTTTGGGGGGAAATCTGCTGGCCGCCCCTTTTTATGGTTTGGGTGGGCACATCCCTTGGGCCCGGGGCCCTGTCATGAACCTTTTCGTCCAGAAATTTTCCTAAAGAGGTACCCGGGTCTGGACTGGCTGCGGGAGGTTTTTTTGGAAAAAAAAAAAAAGGAAAAAAAAAAGATTTAAAATAAAAAAAAAAAAAAAAAGGTTTTCCCCCCCCCCTTCCGGGGCCGGTTGAACCCTTGCCTTCGGCCCCCCCTGGGTTTGCGTTTTCCCGCGTCAGCTCGGCCCCCCCGTCAAACCGTTTCATTGTTGACCTTTGGAACCCCGTGGAAATTTCCCCCCTCCCCCATTTTCTTAGCGAATGTGGCAGCCGCGCAATGCCCCTTACCCCGTACGAGGTTTACACATGGCCTGGGCAAGCAGCGGTGCGGGGGCCCCGGGGTATTTAGCCCCCGAGGGGAGGCAGGGGAAAGGCTCTGCAACCCCTCCCTTGCCAGTTTTTAAGAAACCCCAAAAAAGGGCAGTGCGGGGCCAAAGCCCTTGGGAAAACTTTAGTTTGTGGGTGATCTTTGTTTTGGAACGTTTGTTGGACCTCTGAAACAACAGGTCCCGGCCAGCGCGGGGGAGGGACGGGGCACAGATGGGACACGGGCCTTTCTCTCCGTTTAAAAACCCCAAGGCCCCCGGGGAGTTTCACCCAAATTTTAATCGGGCTTCATTTTGGGAGTGGTTTTGGGGTCCCGAGCTTTTGTGCAAGGGGGGGCGCATCAGCTTTCGGGGTTTTCATAAACTTTAGAAAAAGTCAAAGGGGTGTGTTGAAGCTTGGCCGGGGGCAGCAGAGGGGGGAGGAATTCTTGACCCCCCGACATTTCCCAAAGTCCCCCGCCTTGGAAAGAGGTTTTGGGGGCGAATTTTTTTAGGCGGAGGAGGAAATGAGGAAGATCAGTTTTTGGGGAGTGCCCCCCGACCCCGAGGCTTGGGGAAAACAAGGCTCCATTCTCACTTTAAAATGCTTTGGGGGCTCCTTTTTCCCCCAACATGATCCTCGCTTTAAGGCCCTCAAAATGAAAAAACAGTTTCTGGGTGGCCAACCCCCCTGGATTCCCGGGGACAAAACAAAAAATCAGCACTTTCCTTCCAACCCACCCCAAAAAGAGGAAAAAACAGGAAAAAGGGGACCCTTTTTGATTGATCAAATTGGGGGAATCTGTTGCGTTGCTTTTACGTTCCCCAAAAGTCCGGGGGAAAACTCAGCGAGTGAAGCCGTAGAGAGCCAAGTAGCCGTAGCGGCAGCCCGCGAAAAGGCAAGGGGCCCGGGAAAGGGCCCAATGGGGGACATCTGGCAAAATTTTTTTTACCAAACCCCCTTCCCCCAAAAAATGCAATGCAGGGTACACATCCAACCCCACAGGACCAGCTTTTTGATCAGGTGCACGATTATCGCGTTCAACACCGATGTTTTTGTTTTGTTTTTTCCGGACCCCAAAAGGGGAAATTCTGGGTATCCCAAAAAGCACGAATGCCCGAAGCTCGCTCGCCAAACCATAGAGCTGTTGTCCCCGCCCGCAGCCCCGCGTCATATCTGAAACGGACTTGCACAGTGGAGGGTTAATTTTCAGGGCAAAAAAATCGACCCTTTTCCCCAGATAATGTGGGTCGTTTTTTACTTTCATAAGATGAATCAGGCATGGATTCTGATGATTTTTGTGCCCCAATTGCCCCAGGTCACTGATTAGTTGCCCGGTTTTTTTTAAATTACCCTTCCCCTTTCAAACAGGAAATGGGTTTCCCCTTTTTAAAACTTTTTTTTAAAAATGATCATTTCTTACTGCAATTTTTTTTTTCTCTTTTTTTCCCAACAGTTTATTTTTCTGGTTTTGTGTGAGGAGGGCTTTTAAAAAAACAGCAAGGGTTTTTTGACAAAACCGTATTCCATTTTTCTAAATTTATTTTAGAAGTTTTCGCATTTTCAATTGGGTTTTTAGGTCTTTTTGCTGTGGATACGCTATAATTTTTGGTCCTTTGGAACAGAAAATTTGGTTTTAAGTGGAAATTTCCCCCTCACCCAATTTTTAAAAAGTGGTTTAGAAGTCAAAATGTTTTTTTTTTTGGGGTCATGTTGCTGTGGATACAGCAATAAACATAGTTTTGGAACAGAAAATTTGGGGGTTTTAAGTGGCATTTTTCCCTCACAAAAATTTTTTTTGTGGGGGTTTAGGGAAATAAAATTTTTTTAAATTTTTGGGGGGCATGTTGCTGTGAAAATATTGCAAAAATTAGGTCCTTTGGAACGAAAATTTTGGGGTTTTAAGGGGATTTCTTTCCCCCACAATTTTTAACATGGCTGAGAAAATCAATTTTTTTTAAATTTTTTGGGGAGGGGTGCTTTGAAAATTTCAGCCAATTTCACAGGTCCCCATTATAAAAAAAAAAGTTTTTCTAACGGCATTTGTTCTTCACAATTGTCCAAAGTGGCTCAAGGGGTCTGCTTTGAAATTTTGGGGGCATTTTTTTCTGGACATGCAGCTTAAAACTACAAAGGTTTTCCCTTTTTTAAAAAAAAAATTTGGTTTTTAAAGGCATTTTTTTCTTCACAATTTTCAAGAGGGCTCAAGGGTGATGGTGCTGTCAGAAAAAGGAAAAGGGAGGGCACTGTTTTAAAGGACACTTTTTGGGAAAATGACTTGTTTTTTCAAAAAACTTTAAATAGCTATCAATCCCTGTATTTAGGGGCAACCCATTTAATACAATTTTTAAAAAGGCGAAAAAAGGGCATGGTGGGATTTTAAATTTTATTTTAAAAAAGTGTTTTTTTAGAATTAAAAACCCAAATAAAAAAACTTTCATGTTAAAAAAATAGAGGAAAAAAAATTTCCCCTGAATTGTACAAGGGAGGGTAAGGAAAACTTGCCAGATGTGGTTTTTCAGAGGACATGTAATCGCCAAAAACTACTGTGATGGGGGATCTTCTGAGCCCTTTTGGCCTAAAGCAAGCCCCCAAACAGTCTTCAGGGGTTTTTTAAGGGCATTTTCAGGGGGTCTCCGTATGTATGCGTATTGTTACTTGGCCCACATCCTGGTTTTTTTTTTAATTGGGGGGCCCAGGTCACATGTACGCGGTCCTGAAACGCCTGCGTTTAGAACACCTCTACGCCCCAAATGGAAAAGGCCAGTTCCACAGAACCAGCCCCCCCCTTACTTGGGTACTAATCTCGGGGCATGGGTTTGCAGATGGACCCCGGGTAAAAAATGTCGGCCGTCCCCCAGGGTTTCCCCGACCCGTCGGGCTCCGGGGATTCCCAATTTTTTTTTGGGGTTTTTCGGGAAATATTTAGGCAAATTTATCCCTCAATTTTTTCACGTTGGTGGCTCCAATTGTGGTTAAGCAAAAATTGACCTTAAAGACCCTAAAATTATTAACCCAAACACAGGGGGAAGGGGTGTAGTGAGGCTTTCCCCTATTCCTCACTTTAAAAAATGCATTAACTGCATTTAACAGTCCCCTTTAAAATTTTCAATTTTTTTTATATAAAAAAAGGGAACTAACCCTTTAAAAAATCTGGGGTCCCTTTTTGTACAAATTGCAACAATGTAAAAAAAACCTGTGATATGGGGGAAATCTGGAAGTCCCCTGAAAGTCAAACGGGGGCGAGTCCCCCTTTGTTTGATTTCCAACGATGGGCTACAGCAGATGGTGTGGAAAGCCGAGCCGTAACGGGAAATGGATGACGGGCCCCTTTGGTGACGTTTGGAGGGGGGAAAACCATCCTTTCCCCAAAAAACCCAAAGCGTCATAGTCCGTGCTCCGGTCACAGAATACACAGTGATGGAAGATGGACACTATTTATACTTTATGCATAGCTATTAATACAAACGCAAACCTAGTAATCCCGGGCGCCAACCATCTCACAGAAATGCTTTGAGGCTGAATGTTTCATTCATGCCTCTAGGGACCAATGCGTCTAATTTGTGGATCCAGTATGCTTCACGTTGAAGGAACCGGGTGCGCTGCACAGTCTGATCACTACCATACACCGATTCCAACACACACCATTTAAGCTCGCTAATATGATGGCGAGTTTCATAAAAATGGCGTGCAACAGTAGTTTATCAAAAATTTTAATGGTATTTTTACCTAGATGTCCCTGTCTTCTCACTCTAAGTCCGAATGGCAGTCTTATGTTCATTTAGACGTATGCGGCTTTGTCGGATTGTTTGGCCGTTTTGGTTCTTACAAATTTTTTTTTTCGATTTGGGGAAGATTTTTATTTGCAGACTAAGGGTACCTCTATGGGGTCCCCTGTGGCCCCCAGTTTTGCGAACACCTATATGTCGGGTTTCGAAAAGAAATTTGTACATAACTCAGAATTTGCCACAGACATACTTATTTGGCTTCGGTATGTCGATGACGTGTTGTCCTGTGGACGGCTCAGAGACACGCCTGGAGTTATTTTTTGAACATCTCAACAATGTCATTTGATAGAGTTTACCTTACACAAATTTCCCATACCATCCATATTTGGATATGGAAATAAGAAGGAAAATGCTAGATTAACCCCCTCCTTGTACAGTAAGCCAATTGACCGTAACAATCTTTAAAACCTTTCGTTCCTATCATGCCCCCCAAACCTTCAAAGGTATTCCACGTGGCCAATTTCTTCGGGCACGTCGCATCTGTTCTTCAGATAGCGACTATACCTTTCAAGCTCGAAAGCTAATTAAAAAATTTTCAGACAGGGGTTATGATAGGGCTCAGCTAGAGGAGACTGCATTACAAGTCTCATCAATTGATCGCAACGAGGCTTTGAAGCCGGCTGTACGTACTAAAAAAGATCGTCTTGCTTATGTCTCTGTATATGATGCTTATTCTTCTAACATTCAAAAAGCTATATGCCATCATTGGCCAGTGTTGTCGAGTGACCCTGTGTATGGTCATCTCTTTAAAGAGAAACCATTATTCATTCATACAAAGGGTAAATCTATTGGTAATTCTTTGATTAGGTCGGATATTAATCAGCCTAAACAAACTAAATTGACCCTTCAAACACGTAAAAAAGGTACCTTCCCTTGTATGTCCTGTCTCAACTGTAACTCCATTATCAAAGGTGATAAATTAAACATCCCCCCAAAAGGTTATGATATTTCTATTAAGGGTTTTTTCACCTGTTTGACTAAAGGTGTCTTTATACCTACTTAAGTCCCCTTGCGGCAAGGTGTATTGTGGCCAAACCATCCACAAATCCGCATACGTCTAAATGAACATAAGTTGCCATTCGGACTTAGAGTGAGAAGACAGGGACTTCTAGGGAAGATACCATTAAATTTGGGTTTGAAAACTACTGTTCCCACGCCATTTTTATGAAACTCGCCATCATATTAGCGAGCTTAAATGGTGTGTGTTGGAATCGGTGTATGGTAGTGATCAGACTGTGCAGCGCACCCGGTTCCTTCAACGTGAAGCATACTGGATCCACAAATTAGACTCATTGGTCCCTGGAGGCATGAAGGAAACATTCAGCATCAAAGCATTTCTGTCAGATGGATAGCGCCCGGGATTACTAGGTTTTCGTTTTATATTAATAGCTATGCAAAAAGTATAAATAGTGTCCCATCTTCCCTCACTGTGTATTCTGTGACGGAGCACGGACTATGACGCTGGTTTGAGGAAGGAGGTGTGTTTTCCTCCGAAACGTCACCGATGGGCGTCATCCAGTTCCCGGTACGGCTCGGCTTCCACACCATCTGCTGTAGCTCCATGCGTTGGATATCAAACTAAGGAGGACTCGTCCCCGATTGACATGCAGAGACTTCCATGACTCTCCCAGTATCACAGGTTTTATTTACATTGTTGCAATTTTTACATAAAGGCCCAGGGCTCCAATTGTGGCCCTAACCAGGAAACTTGCCAACCCCTGACTTTGGCCGCCAGCCGACGAAGAGGCCTCTCCAAATTAAAGGCCGCCTTCACTTCAAACACGTTCTATCCCGTCCGGATACCGAGTGCCCTTTCTTCTGGAGGGGCTACGCCTCTTCCGTGGGCGCTGGAGCAGTTCTCACCAGAAGGGCCCTAAGGGCTAGATTCGGACCTGTGGGTTTTTCTCTTAAAACCTTTTCACCCGCTGAGAGAAACTATACCATCGGTGATCGGGAGTTATGGCCATTAGCTTGCCTTGGAGGAATGGCGCCACCTCCTGGAGGTGCTGACATCCCGTCAATATCTTCACCCAAACACAAAAATCTCCTTTACCTCAAACAGCGCAGCGGCTGAACCGCGCCAAGCCAGGTGGTCACTGTTTTTTTTCACGTTTTAATTTTGTTATTTCACTTTCAACCGGCAAAAGAAGAATGTCAAAGCGGGATGCCCTGTCTCGCGCCTCCAATATTAGCGGAGAAGAGGAGGCGAAGCCTCAGCATATTGTACCCCAAGAACGTCTGATATCCGTGGCTCCCGGAAATCTCCAGCGCGCACCTCCGGGTAAGACGTATGTGCGCCCTGCACTCCGGAAGAAGGTGCTGAACTGGGGACATTGTTCCCGAATTGCCGGACACCCAGGGGTTCAAAGGTCGTCCTCTCTGATTTCCCGTTTTGACTGGTAGCCGGATCTAGCCAAGGACGTGAAGGAATTCGTTGAGGCGTGTACTACTTGTGCTCACAACAAGTCCCCGCGCACCACACCGGCGGGTCTGCTGCAGCTTCTGCCCGTTCCTAACAGTCCTTGGATCCACATTGCCATGGACTTCATCCCCGATCTGCCTCCCTCTGACGGTTAATACAGTTATCTGGGGGGTCACTGAAACCCTTTTTCAAAAATGGCACACTTCATTCCCTTGCCCGGTCTCCCTTCTGCTCCTCGACTTGCCCAGCTATTTTTTAAACAGTTTACCACCCGCAATCAAATGGACAAGTGGAGAGAGTGAACCAAGTCTTGGGTACCTATCTCCGCCACTTCGTATCCGCAAGACAAGATGATTGGTCTGGTCTATTGCCATGGGCGGAGATTTCTTATAATTCTCTGGACTCTGATTCCGCTGGAGTGTCCCCCTTCTTCATAGTCTTCGGTCGGCATCCCCGCCCACCCCTTCCTCTGCCCTCTGCCTCCGATGTTCCTGCTGCGGATAGTCTGGTCATCGACCTATCTGCCGTTTGGAAGGAGACGCGCCAATCCCTGCTCCAGGCCTCAGCCAGTATGAAGGTCCAAGCGGACAAGAAAAGAAGACCCCCTCCTTCCTTTGCTCCGGGGGATAAGGTTTGGCTGTCTGCCAGGTATGTCCGTTTTAAAAAATCCCCAGTACAAGCGGGGGTCCCCGCTTTTTAGGCCCCTTTGAAATTCTCGGGCCCATAAACCCGTGGCCTCAAGCCCCGGCTCCTCCGACTATGCACATCCCAAAACCCCTTTTCCTTTCCCTCCCTACAAAAAGGGTCATCCGAAAAACCGATTCTCTGGGCCCCGGGGGTTCCCCCGGGTTCCCTAGCTGACTCCCCCAATATTTTTGCCGTCAAAGCCCTTTTTTGGCCATGAAGCGGTTAGGGGGGGAACGGTTTGGGCCGGGGGAAAAGGCCCGGGGGAGCCGGAGGAGAACATCCTGGATCGGGGCCCTTTTGTCTAGGTTTTTTGTGGGTCAAAAAGGGAGGGGGGGGCCAAAGGGGGGGGTTTTACTTTTAAGGGTTTGTCCCTGAAAACCCCTTTGTCGGGCCGCAGCCCAAACCCCGAAAAACGCTGCAGCGTCCCCTGTGGGGCCCGGGTTTGCCGCAGGCCCGGGCGTTCGATCGGGCGGAACCCCGGGGCTCAAAACCCCATTTACCCTCCCCCTCGCCCCCTGTGTCCGTCCGGCGCGCTCCTGCTGTGGGCCCGGTGGGGGGGCGCGCCCTTTTTTTCCGCGCACGGTACTCCGGGGAAAATTTTTAAAAGGGACAGCCCCACAGGTGATTTGGTCTCACCGGGGTGCTAAACCCTTTTTAAGTTTTGCCCCTTCCGGGGCACTTTTGCCGAATCAAATAGGGGCCCTGTCCCTAAAAAGGGGGAAAGGTTCCAGAGAGTCTTTTTTGGATTACCGTGTACCGTCCCCTTTCCCTCCTTTCCTTTAAACCAAACAAACCTTAGCCGCCTGTCCTGACCTTCTCCCTGTCCCCCCCTAAAAACCCCCCAGCCCCCTGCCCCTGACCTTTGCTCCCCCCGGACTAGACCCTGCTTCCCGATTTGAAACCCGAAAACCCCCTCGGCCTGCCAACGAAGCATGTAAAGCCCCGGGGGTGGGCGACCTGCTAGTAATCCGCCGCAGAAGTCCATACCGCTTTGGGAAAGGGCTTTGGTAAAAACCGGGACCTACTTGGGCCCTTCCGCTCCCTCCCGGTGGCTTACCCCAAATCGTTGTGGGGGTTTCCAGGGATCCACTACCACCTCCTTTTACATTAGTGTTTTTTAATTTTGGTAAAGATTTTTTTAAATAAAGTACAAAAAAATTTGATTAAAATTATTTGACGGGTATTTTTTTTTTAAAACCTTAGATTTGAAAATTTTAAAACCAAAGTTTTGGAATGAGTTTTTAAAAAACTTTCAGCTTCGTAGCATACCCCAAAAACCCGAAATTTTTTTTTTCCATTTATGTCTTTTGCTTATTTTAGTGGGGGGCATTTTTTTGGCAGAGTGATACACTACGTGAAACCCCTAAAGAAGCTTTTTTGCTATCTTTTCTTTAACATGAAAAAATTTGGACTCTGGGTTTTCACATTTCATGTCAGAACATTTTTTAAGTGCCCACGACTTCAAAAGTGGTCTCAAAACGGGCGTCCTTTTCTATCTTTACCTCTAAAACGAGCCAAAACAGGCCTCTACTGGGTCACCACCTCCCCTTATTTAGAGAGAAAAAAAAAAAAACACCCCAAACCCGCAAAACTGCCCTTTTTATTACAGCCTGTGAGGGGGCGGGGAAGAAACCCAAAATGGAAGCACCCCTTCCTTTTTTCCCTATAGGTTAAAAAACCCAAAGTACCCCCAAGTATAACGTATGTTTCTTTCCCCAAAAAAAAATTTCTGGGAAAAAAAGTATGCAAAACCCGGGGGGCCACTGGGGGGAGGGGGGTGGGGGGCACAAAATTTTAATTATACATGTACAAACACGACGCCCAGGGCAAAATTTCTGCAAAAAAAGGGGAATTTCCCCTACTCGAAATCCCCAAAAGAGGGATTTTTTCTATCTAAACCTTTAAAAGAAAAAACTTTGAGACTCTCGGTTAACATTCATGATCAAACATGTTTTAAAATGCCCAAAAGTTCAAAGGGGGTCTCAAATCGGGCAGTCCTATCCCTTTTTTTAAAATCTCAAACGGGGCCAATCAGGGGCCCCTTTACTGGGTCACCGCCTTCCCTTATTTTAGAAGAAAAAAAATAAAAAAAAAACCCCAAACCCGCAAAGTGCCCCTTTTATGCACCTGTGGGTGGGGGGACAGAAAACCCCAAAATGGAAGCACCCCTTTTCCTTTTTTCCCTATAGGTTAAAAACAATGTACACCAAGTATAAAAGATGTTTCTGCACACCAAAAAAAATTTCTGAAAAAACGGGATGCAAACCTGGGTGCCCCTGGCCGGGTGCGGAAAAAAATGTAAAATTTTTAATGGGAACAACGACCCCCACCAGCGGACATTTCTGAAAAAGGGGGAATTCAATCGTCGAAAAACCCTAAGAAGCATTTATGCCCCATCTATCAAAACTTTAAAAAAATTTGAGACTCTCGGTTTTACCCTATCATGATTTAGAAACATGTTTTTAAGCTGCCACGACTTCAACGTGGTCTCAAATCGGGCAGTCCATTATTTTACCTCTCAATCGATCAATCAGGCCTCTCACTGGGTCACCGACCTCCATTATTCAGAGAGAAAAAATATAAAACACCTAACCTGCAAGCTGCATTCTTATGACAGCCTGTGAGAGTGGGCGGGGACAGAAACCCAAATGGATGCACCCCTTCCTTTCCATATAGGTTTTAAAATCATTGTACACCAGTATAACGTATGGTTTCTGCCACACAAATACATTTCTGAAAAAAACGTATTGCAAACCTGGGTGCCACTTGGGCAGGGCTGCGGACACATGATAATTATACATGTACACACACAGACCGCCACCAGCGGCACTTTCTGCAAAAAGGGCAATACACTAGTGAAATCCCTAAAGAAGCATTTATGCTATATATCATACCATGAAAACTTTGAGACTACTCGGTTCAACATATCATTATCAGAACATGTTTAGGCTGCCTACGACTTCAACGTGGTCCAAAATGGGCAGTCCCTATCTTTCTTTACCTCTCCATCGAGCCCAATCAGGCCTCTACTGGATCACCGACCTCCATTATTCAGAGGAAAAAATAAAATAACACCTCACTGCAAAGCTGCCCTTCTATGACAGCTGTGAGAGTGTGCGGGACAGACCAAATGGAAAGCACCCCTTCCTTCCCATTATTGGTTAAAATCAATGTACACCAAGTATAACGTATGTTTCTGCACACAAAAACATTTCTGAAAAAACGTATGCAAACCTGGGTGCCACTGGCAGGGCTGCGGCACACATGTAATTATACATGTACACACACAGACCGCCGCCAGCGGCACATTTCTGCAAAAAGGGCAATACACTACGTCGAAATCCCTAAAGAAGCATTTATGCTATCTATCATACATGAAAAAACTTTGAGACTCTCGGTTCACATATCATGATCAGAACATGTTTAAGCTGCCCACGACTTTCAACGTGGTCTCAAATCGGGCAGTCCTATCCTATCTTTACCTCTCAATCGAGCCAATCAGGCCTCTCACTGGGTCACCGACCTCCATTATTCAGAGAGAAAAAATAAAAAACACCCAACCTGCAAAGCTGCCCTTCTTATGACAGCCTGTGAGAGTGGGCGGGGACAGAAACCCAAAATGGAAGCACCCCTTCCTTTCCATATAGGTTAAAATCAATGTACACCAAGTATAACGTATGTTTCTGCACACAAAAAACATTTCTGAAAAAACGTATGCAAACCTGGGTGCCAGTGGCAGGCTGCTGGCCACACCTGTAATTTTTACATGTACGACACACATCAGACCGCCGCCAGCGGCAATTTCTGGATAAAGGGCATAAATACACTTCG
This sequence comes from Phyllomedusa bahiana, assembly GCA_025379985.1. Taxonomy (NCBI): domain Eukaryota; kingdom Metazoa; phylum Chordata; class Amphibia; order Anura; family Hylidae; genus Phyllomedusa; species Phyllomedusa bahiana. The sequence goes on along the minus strand of JAODAL010049447.1, from coordinate 3,980 downwards.
TGGAAAATTCCCTAAAGAAGAATTTATTGACTATCTTTATCATACATGAAAATACTTTTGTGAGACTCTCGGTTCACATATTTTGATCAAAAGATGTTTAAGTGCCGAGGGTTTTCAAACGTGATCTCAAAATTGGGCAGTCCTATCTATCTTTACCTCTCAATCGACGCAAATCAGGCCTCCCGCGGGTGTCAATCCGAATACCCATTACTTCAGAGAGGAAAAAATAAAAAAAAACACCAACTGGCAAGGCTGCCCTTCTTATTTTCTTAGGTTTTTTCATTGTATTGATAGATAGCATAAATGCTATTTCTTTAGGGATTTCCGAACGATAGTGTATTGCCACTTTTGTTGCAGGGGAATTGTGCCGCTGGCGGTGGTTTGGTGTGTGGTTTATGTATAATATACATGTGTGCCGCAGACTGCCAGTGGCTACCCAGGCATATGCCATACGTTTTTCAGAAATGTTTTTGTGTGCTGAAAAACATCGTGGTATACAGTGGTTGTTACATTGATTTTAATACTATGATGGAAAGGAATAGGGTTGTCTTTCCATTTTGGGTTTCTGTCCTCCGCTCACTATCAACAGGCTGTCATAAGGAAGGGCAGCTTGTGCGGTTGGGTGTTGTTATTTTTTATTTTTTCTCTCCGAATAATGGAGGGCGAGGTTGACCCAAGAGGGGAGGCCTTGATGGCTGATTGAGAGGGAAAGATAGGTAGGACTGCCAGATTTTGAGATCACGTTTGATAGTCGTGAGCAGCTTAAACATCTTTTGATCAAAATATGTGAACGAGGAGTCTCAAAGTTTTTTTCATGTATGATAGGATAGAATAAATGCTTCTTTAGGGAATTTCCACGTAGTGTATTGCCCTTTTTGCAGGGAAAATTGTGCCGCTTGGCGGAGGTTGGTGTGTGTACTGTATAATTTAACCATGGTGTGCCGCAGCCCTGCCAGTTGGCACCCTGGTTTGCATTACGTTTTTCAGGGAAATGTTTTTTGTGTGCAGAAAACATACGTTATACTTGGTAGTACATTTGATTTTAACCTAGATGGAAAGGAAGGGGTGCTTCCATTCTTGGGGTTTTCTGTCCCTCGCCCAACCTCTCAACATGCTGTCATTTTGAAGGGCAGTCAGCTTTGGCAGTGGGTTGGGGTGTTTTTTTATTTTTTCTCTTGAATATTGGAGGTCGGTTGACCCAGTGGGAGGCTCCTGATGGCTCGTTTGGAGAGGTAAAAATAGGATAGGACTGCCGATTTGAAGGATCACGTTGAAAGGTCGTGGGGCAGGCTTAAAACATCTTTTTTTGATCAAAAATATGTGACAACCGAGAGCTCTAAAGTTTTTTCATGTATGCATAGATAGCATAAATGTTCTTTAGGGATTTCCACGTAGTGGTATTGCCCTTTTTGCAGAAAATGTGACGCTGGCGGCGGTTGGTGTGTGTACATGTTATAATGCATGTGTGCCGGCAGCCCTGCCAGTGGCAAACAGGTTGTGCATTACGTTTTTTTTCAGAAATGTTTTTGGTGGCAGAAAACATACGTTATACTTGGTGTACATTGATTCTTAACTCACGATGGAAAAGGAAGGGTTGTTCCTTTTTGGGTTCTGTCCACGCCCACTCTTTTCACAGGTGTCATAAGATAGAGGCTGCTTTGCAGGTTTGGTGTTTTTTATTTTTTTTCCTCTCTGAATTAATGGAGGTCGGTTGGACCCAGCGACTGAAGGCCTGATTGGCTCGATTTGAGAGGTAAAAGATAGGGTTAGGGGACTGGCCCGAGTTTGAGATCACGTGAAAGTCGGTGGGGAGCTTTAAAACATCTTTTGATCAAAAATTGTGAAACCGAGAGTCTCAAAGTTTTTTAATGTTTGATAGATAGCATAAATGCTTTTTGGGGTTTTTTCCACGTAGTGTATTCCCCTTTTTTCAGAAATGTGCCCCTGGCGGGGGACTGTGGTGTAAGTAAAATTAAAGTGTGCCGCCCCCCTGCCCGTGGCACCCAGGTTTGCATAGTTTTTTCGAAAATTTTTTTTGTGGGGCAGAAAATCGTTATACTTGGGGTTTTACATTTTTTTTAACCTAGGGGGGGAAAGGAAGGGGGGGGTTCCATTTGGGTTTCTGTCCCCCTTTTGAATCACTTGAAAATTGTTTTTAGGGGTGGCACATGGTAAATGGCAGGGCCCCCTTTCACTTTTTGCACCCGGGCTAAGAACTTCAAATTATGCCTCGCTTGTAATCTTGTACCCGTATATATGTGGTGGAGCAAAATCTCCCCAAAGGGGGAAAAATGGGGGTTAGCGGCAGGGGGTTTTATTATAGGTGGTGCAGTGGAGCGCCTTATCCGATTCCTGAGGGGGTCCCAAAAGCCCCTTTTACAACAAGAAGACACGGTATTGGAAATGGAAAAATAGAAAATGGCGGGGTGCAACAGGGCGTACTCTGTGAGGGCCCCTAATCAAAAAGGCCCCCAGGATATTTTTTAAAAAATGGGAAAAAGAATTGGTGGGGGCCCCATTTGATTTTTAGCTGCATGGGCCCCCTGAAATGGGAATAGATGTTGTGGGGGGTGGCTACAACGCCCCCCCCTATAACTAGGGCCCTGCCACTGAACCCCTGTTCCCCCTTGGGGATGTTTTTTCTGCCATTGCCATTAACCATTGAAAAAAATTTAATATTTTAGTCTCTGAATTTTTTTCTGTGACCTTAAAGAGTCTTATTTGTTGTTCCATGATCATTTTTAGCTTATAAAAGGTAATTGTGCTTTCACTTGTGTCAGTATAAAAATTAACCTAAACTTTCATCCCCCCTTTTTTTAATGGGGTTTGAAGTTCGAGTTCGACTGGGTTTTCGAACCAAAACTTTAAAAAATTGGGGGTTCGACTAAACGAATTTTTTTTAGGGTTCGCTCCTCACATTTTATGAAAATTTGCAATGATTTTACCAAATTTAATTGGTTTTAAAAACTGGTTTTTCTTTTTTGAATATAAAAAAATGAAGTTGGTTTGCGAAGGCACAGGAAGTTTTTTTAGAGAGACAGTTGATTGGTTTTCCATTACCTACCTTAAACAGTCTTAAAGTTCTTTGGGGGGCATACAAGGACATACCATTCAGGGTGGGAGGTCAGCCCCTTTGAACATATATTAAACAAGAAATTGCACCTAGAGGGGAGGATTTTTCTTCTCCAGCAGATAGATTTCAGAGGGCTATGATCCCTGGGGTAAGAGCTGACTGCTCCTCCCCTTTGACAGTGAAAAAACTTGCAGGAAGAGAGGAAAAAACCCGAAAAATGTAACCAAAAGTTTTTCAAGATCAAAAATTGATATTGTATTAAAATTAAAGGTACCTGAAATTTGATTTGCGGGAAACAGGCTACAAACGAAGGTCAGTAGAGTAAAAACTGATCTAGGGCGAAAACCAAATAAAAAGATGTAAGGAAAATTTAAAAAAAAGCAAACTAGAGATGTAAAGGACGTTTTAAAAAGGGGGAAACCAATTTTTTTCTAAGCCCTTGCAAAGGGAGAAAATACAAAAAAAAAATTTTCATAAAAGATGCGAGTTTTCTGGTAGGGAAAAGAAGGGCCCCTTTAGACGTGGTAGAGGAAGGAAACCATTTGGTGGAAAAAACGGGGAAACGACCCAATATGAAGAAACCCCAATGGGGATTTTTTTTTCTAAAAAAAAGGGGCAACAAAAAAAAATGTGGGGGCCTCAAGGTGGCCTCTTCCTTGGTCGCCCCTACTCCTTCTTCGCCCCCAATCTTCTTTAGGCAGCAGAAAACAACAAAAACGATAAAACTTCAAAATTAAATAGCTTGACAAAAAAAAAGCCCCAGGAGTTTAAAGGTCATTTCATTTTTAATTTGTTTTCCCCCCAAAAGGCTTATGTTTTTTTGGGGATTTCCATTGTGCAGCAACAAGGTTTGGGTTTTGGGTCCCCCCCTTGTTTAGGTTGGGGAAATTCAATAAAATTTGGGGGG
>JAODAL010049446.1:0-28178 GCA_025379985.1 Phyllomedusa bahiana | reverse complement strand
TCAGGAACTTATTCTCGACCGGGGGAAACCGGGAAACCAATTTGCGGCCCCCGGGGTTAAACGGGCCTAACCCAAGGCCCTATTGTAAAACCTGGCTCGTGTTTCCTTGTGCCCCCGCAGGTGCTCCTTCAAAAAGGGGGTTTTTACATGGCTGATGCAATCCTGATCGGGGCGACGTGTTCTACCCCAAAATTTGTAGGGGGTAGCCCTCAACTCTTCCATGTCTTTTTGGGCCCGATGCCCCCGGCATACCCCGAGGTCCCCTTTACAACTTTAAAAGGGGGAAAAACCCCCGGGGGGAAAATTTTGAGGAACCTCCTGATGGAGAATAGAAGGTAGGGCAGAAAGAAAAACCCCGACCCCTTTCCATCCTTTTTTTCCCCTTTCTCAACACCCCCTTGGGGGTTTTTATTAAATTCTCAACTAATCCGTCATTTGACGATATACACCGAGGTCCTCGGTTGTTTAATGTGCAAAAGTTACACAGATCCTTCATTCCCCTTGACCATGAAGGGTGCCCCTGGCCCTGTTAGGATTTCCTGGGGGCAAACCCGTTCTAGAGAAGACCTCATTAACTTTGGGGGGGGAATACATTTCGGGGACGGGTTTCTTGGGGGAAATGACCTCTGGATATCGGGTAGCAAAAATTCTATATGATAGAATGTACTGGGGGGCCCCTCGAGCAGACTTGACTAAGGGGCCCTAAGATCCATAGCGATTTGTTCGAATGGCCCCTCGAAAATGGGGAGGGAACTAACGGGTTCCTAAAAGGGGAACATAGGAGCGGTTATTTGGGAACGGGGGGCAGGATTTACAGAAAATGGCAATTTATTGATGACAGGGGGCCCAGTAAAACCCGTTTAAAAAACCCGCTCTTGCTTTTCTCCCCCCAATTTGCCCCCTTAGCACATGACTGTGGCCATACCAGTACCCTCCTTCTGTAGGGTACAGGCACCAACCCGTTTTTCCACAATTTCCCCTCGTTCTGTAAAGGGGTAAAATGTGCCCCAGACTGCGACAGGCTAGTGGGCCGTAGGGAAATTTCTGTCGCATCCAGGGGTTTGCTTTTCTGTGGAGAAGAGGGCACAGAATTGGGGAATGCTCCAAACGGAAGACCGGGTGGGAAACTCCAACGCCTAGGGGCGCAGGAGGATCACCTGGGGCAGCAGGTTTTTCCCATTGTACAAATAATTTTTCTGCTCCCAGTTAAGTTTTATCCCTTTGTCGCTGCCCGGTTCTGGGAGGCTTTGTGGATTCTGGATCAGTTTCAAATTTTTTTGATGCGTCTTTCGCCAAAATCTGGCCTACCTTGAAACCCGCTATCTGTCCTGGGGGAGTGGCTATTGACTCCCTCCCTAGTGGGGGCCAATCCAATATTGTCCCCCTGAGCTGGAGATGGGGGGTCGGATCCATACATTTTGAAAATGATTTATTCGTCTGGAGGGGTGCCGCTGAGTGGTGTTGGGGTTGCCCTGGCTCAGAAACATAACCCGTTTTTGGAAGGGAAATTTGGGGAAATTAGTAGGGGGGGGCAACGGTGTGTTGAAGATGCTCCTTACCATGCTGGGAAATACTGATGTCAGGTAAGTTCTATTAAAAGCGGTGGTGCCAGCGTTAAAGCCTTGGGCATCTTGTGAAGTCGATGCTCGGCAAGGTTCCCGAACTCGTCCTCCTGGTAAAAACTTGCCCTCCACCTTACCTGAATTCCGTATGTGGTTCAGGAGGGGGTTTAAAACCCTGTGGCTTATGGGCTGAAATTACCCTCTTCTCTCGTATACAAACGTGCCCCCGCGTGACTTCGTAAGAGGTTATTCAGCCTGTACTCCCCCCTCTGGCCCCCTTTCCATTCGCATAGAGGGGGGTTAAAAACCCAGCCGGGGGAAGGGTCCGGGCCCCTCCTAAAGGGGGGGGGTACTGTCGGGGCTAAGCTTTTGTAAAAAGCAGACAGGCTGAACAGCTGATGTGCGCTCCCTCCCTAACACTTGCTGTGACAGCTCTGTGAGTGCAGACCCCAGCCATCCTGACAGGGGGCGGTGACCAGCCAAGGGGAGGCCCCGGGGCCGCTCCAATCAGTGCGGGGGCGGTATCGGGAACCCCATTTAAAACTCCCTGAAACTGACTGCTGCGCCTTGATATCCGGCTCCTTGTTTTTTCTTGTTCTTTGTTTTTTGTTTTGCTAACAGTATACCGACCTCGGCTTGTTCTCCTGACTCCGGCTTGTTCCGTTTTTTTTTTTTTTTTTTTTTTTTTTTTTTGTGTTTTGCTTCCGTTTGGCTTTTGACCTCGGCTTTTTACGTTTTTTCCTCTGGTTCTATTTGTGGCTTTGGCGTTCCTATTTGATATTGACCCGGACTGTTTGACTATTTTGCTTCTCCGGCCCAGCACTTTAGCAGCGCAGGGATTGCCCAGTTGCCTTGCCCCTAGGGCGCACGTCAAGTAGGGGGGACAGTGGGCGGGGTTTTCCATTTTAGGCTATGCACCCCCCCTGACGTCCCCATTATCACGGGCCCGAAACCGATATCACCCCCCCCCACTAGGGCCCCATGACAGCTTGGTAGACGATGCGGGGGCTAACCCAGTAGTCCAAACGGGCCTGGGGGTAAACACAGGAGGTACCCAAGTCGGGGGTCCCTGAATTCCCTTTCCCTCCTTTGGGGAAACCCCCCTATCCAGTTGCCTGACAGGTTTGCGGGTAACAGGAGGGCCTTTGTGGCATTTTAGAGAGGTTGTGCCTGTATTTTGGCTCCGCCCTTTACCTCGGGGAATGAGGAACAAAGGGGGGGAATTGTTATGTCCTTACTGCGGGGTCCCCCAGGAGTGGCATTTTCTTACCCTTTTACCCCCTGAACTGTCTTCTGTGGACGGGTTCTTTGCCCTTTAGGGGTACTTTTTAATGACCCGATGGGGAAGCTGTGGCTGGGGCTCAGTGACCACCTTGAGGCAGGTGAGAAAATGTGGGGGAGTTTTGCTCGAATTTCTTTCGCTGGTGCTTTCCGTTGGGGGGAACGACGCACTCTCAGATGCCAGTTTAGATTGGGTTAGTGACCATGGAAGGGATTTATTGGTGGGTTACCCCCACCCCTGGTACTTTAGATGAGGCCATGGCACTGGCCGTTCGTCTGGGAAAACTTTTAGGGGGAGACGGGAGGAAAAGGTTTCCCCCCGGGGGTCCACACCATGGTCACCCTTTTTCCGTTGTTTTTGACGTAAACCCCAAAGGGGCCCATGCAAATAGGGGTTTTTTTGTCATTGCGGCCCCATGACCGTGGATTACCTCGCATCCAGGGTTGGTTTTTCTGTGGAGAAGAGGGCACGAATTTGGGATCTCCCAAAAGGAAGACCAGGGCGGAAAAAACCCAACGCCCAGGGGTCACAGGGGTCACCTAGGCAAACAGGTATTTCCTATTGTATTAATAAGTTTTCTGCTACCATTAAGATTTCATATTTTTCGCTGTCCGGTTCTGGGAGTGCGTTTGTGGGTTCTGGATCATTCTAATTTTGTTTTGCTCTTTCGCCAAACTCTGGGCCTACCTTTTAGACCCCTATCTGAATGCTGCGGTAGTGGCTATTGACTCCACCCACTAGCTCGGGGGGCAATCCCAATATTTTTACCCCCTGACGGGATGGGGGTCGGATCCATACATATTGAAAATGTATTATTTTTGTCATGGGGGGGGCTGCCCCCGATGGGTGTTGGGGGTGCCCTGGGTTCAAAACATTAAAACAGTGTTTTACTGGAATTAGGGGAAAATTGTCAGGGGGGGGAAACGGGGTTGTTGAAGATCTCCTTACCATGCTGGGCAATATGATGTGCAGGCTAATGTTCTATCTGGAAGCGGTGGTGCCGCGTTTAAGCCCCATGGGCATCTTTTGAAGTCGATGCTGGCAAGGTTCCCAGAAATGTCCCCCTGGTGAACTATGCCCCCCACCTGTACCTGAATTCCGTATTGGTTCGGAGGGGGGTTAACCCCGGGGGCTTATCGGTGAAATTTCCCCCTTTTTCTGTATCTAACGTGTCCCCGTGACTTCGTAAGAGGTAATTTTAGCCCGTGACTCCGCCCTCTAGGCCTCCTTCTCCATTGCTAGAGGGGGGTTGAACCCAGACCAGGGAAGGGTTTCCCGTGCCCCTCCCAAAAAAGGGGGGGTATGTCAGGGCTAAGCTGTGCTCAGATGCAGACAGGTAAAAAGTGTGTGCGCCCCTCCCTGATACACTTTTGCTGACAGCTTGTGAGTGACAGCGCCCGCCACTCCTGACAGGGGGCGAGTGCACCAGCCAATGGGAGGACCCGGAGGCCGCTCCAATCAGCTGCAGGGGCGGTATCCAGGAATCCCATTTAAACTCCCTGAAAGCTGACTGCTGCGCCTGTGATATTCCTGGCTACCTTGTGTGTCTTGTTCTTTGTTTTGTTGTTTTGCTAACCAATATACCTGACCTCGGCTTGTTCTCCTGACTCCGGCTTGTCTCCTGATTTTGTGCTTTGCTTCCGTTTGGCTTTTGACCTCGGCTTGTTTACGTTTATTCCTCTGGTTCTGATTTGAGGCTTTGGCATTCCTATTTGATATTGACCCGGACTGTTTGACTATTCTTGCTTCTCACGGCCCCAGCACTTTAGCAGCGCAGGGACTGTCGCCCAGTTTCCGTCTGCTGCCTAGGGAAGCACGTCAAGTAGGCAGAGACAGTGGGCTGGGTTCCAATTAGGGCTCACTGCACCTCCCTTGACGTGAAAGTATCTCTACAACCCGATACAGCAAATCATTCTGTACAGCAAAATGCGGAAACCTTTTCTCGGCGTCCGGCTCTTGCGGCACCTCATTTTGTACCGTTACCTGGTCCCATGCATTCTTTAGGGTGAGGTCTCGCAACTGAGCCGTGCCAAAGTTCTCACATGACACCTCCAGGTCCGGTATATTCTGCTCCGAGGCAGACAACTCTTCATCGCCTCCTGCCAATACAGCTAACGGGAAGTTATTGGTAACATCAGTGGTCACCCCTACCGCATCATAATGCACATCCTCTGTTAGTGGAACTGGACGTAGGGTTTGGGGACTCACAGCCCTCCTAGCGTCACCTTGGGGTTGTGACCAAAGTTCCCTGAACAGTGGAAAGTCCCTTCCCAGGATTAGGGGATGTAGTAAGTCTGTTATGATGCCCACCTCATGGCTCAGAGTCCCGCAATCAGTCTCGATAGTCACTGTCGCCAGTGGGTAGTGCTTTGTGTGCCCATGAATGCAGACCACCCCCACCCGTTTTTCCGGGGTAACCAGGTCATGTGGAATTGCAGCTCGCAAGAGGGTAACTAGTCTGCCAGAGTCCAACAGGGCCACCACACTGACCCCATTCACCTGGACACGGCATTCCTGAGGGCCTGGGTCTGGCAGGGCAAAGCACTACAGGCAGGGTGAGCAAACATGGAGAGGCGACGGGTGGCACCACACTCCATAGGCTCCTCCTGCTGGGGACAGTGCGCTACAATATATTCCCCAATTGTTGGCACTTCCAAAAGCGCACTTCTGCTCGGCCACCCAGGGGGTTTTTAAGGGGTGAAAGTACCTTCTCGGGGCCCACCAACCTCTCTCCTCTGGCTGGTCCACCCCGACTCGGCTCCGGTCACGGGTCCCCTGGTCGTCAGCGGAGAAAGCTTTGACGCTTGGCCCCTGGGAACGTTACCCGGAGCGCCCAACGGACTGTTGGGCTTTACTTTCGGGCCCCAGATAGGACTCTGCAGTGGTGTACCGCTCCACGAGGGCAATCAGCTCGTCCAGCGTCTTGGGGTCTCCCTGGGCAACCCAACGATGCAGCTCTCGTGGAAGTCCACTTGCGTAGCGGTCCATGACGATCCGGTCTACGATGGCGGATGGACTCAGCACCTCAGGTTGCAGCCACTTGCGCACAAGGTGTAGAAGATCAAACAGCTGGGAGCGGGGCGGCTTATGCTTCTCAAACCGCCAATCATGGACTCTGCGAGCCCGCACCGCTAGGGTGACTCCCAGCCTGGCCATAATCTCTGCCTTAAGGAGGTCATAGTCCTTGGCTTGCTCTGTAGTGAGGTCAAAGTAGGCCTTCTGCGGCGCCCCGATCAAATAGGGCACCAGAACTTCCATCCACATGGCACCCGGGAGTTTCTCTCTTTCCGCCAGCCTCTCAGTCACTGCCAGATACGCATCTACGTCATCATCAGGGGTCATCTTTTTCAAGGCGCGCTGTACTGCCTTTTTACTGTGCACGACCCCTGAAACATCCTCCGTCCTCTGGGTAGAAACATTGTCTCTGAGTGCTGCAATCTGTTCCAGCAACAGACGGTTAGTCTCTTGCTGGTTGGCATTGGCCTGCACCAGGTGCTTGCATAGTTCCTCCATTGCTGTGGACTGGTTAGGCAGGAATGTAGCGGCCTTCACCCAGGACATACAGTTCACAAAAAAACGTATATACAGTCCAAAACATATGCTGCTGTTACCCTTAGCAACCAGTGCCCATAGCAACCTCCACCATATGTGGGGACTAGCGGTCACAGAGGCAGGCACAAGCGGGTAGGTTGCAACAAAAATACTAGGTTTTATTTTTCACCGGCAAAACAAACAGCAGTAATAACAAAGTCCATTGCAGCAGGCTTACTTCAGCCGTATAACACGTAGCAAAACAAAGGTTAAGTCCAGCATCAAAAAGGAAACCAAACATGTACTTCACTGTGTGGCTGGTGAACTTTCTTGGTAGAAGACCCACAGGTCTGTTTCAGGGGTCCGTAGCAGACTCCTCTCTCCTGCTCAGCACTCTCTGGAGACCAGTGCTTCCAAACACTCTTTTAGAATCAGGTTGACTCTCTCACCTTGTCTCTTCCTGCACAGGCTTTAAAGGCCTAGGGATATTGGTAAAGCCTGGACCAGAGGGGTGAATTGTCTCCCACCCACGCTACAGCCGTTCAGAAAAAGCAGCCCAATAAAGCTGCACAGCAGCTATACTAAAATACACAAACATACGTAACCTATGGTTACTTATCTATACTGCTGACTTTTCCCCACCAAGGTCCGGTTCCTTGGTGGCCCCACTAGTGCAGTTCTCTTGCTGCCATTCTGCTGTTGTGGAAAGAATGGGCTGTCCGACTGGATCGGCCTCTCTGACAACCCTGGAACTTCCTTACTATTTGAAGCATAATACTAGGGACATACCTTCCATCCACTATCTTTCCTGCTGGTTGCTTACAATATATATATATTTATATATATATATAGTTGAAACCAGAAGTTTCCACACACTAAATAAAAAGACACATCCAGTATGGTTTTCTCAGTATCTGACATGAAATAGGAATATACATTACCTGTTTTAGGTCAATTACATGAAATTCTCTCCAATCTATTCTGCCCAATGTGTTTCCCCACATTGGATAGTGGTTCATCAGGGGAGCAGTCACTGTATAATAGAAAAACTAGCCACTTGATTGACCAAGTATCCTTGTATAGCACGGATATGGGGTCTCTCTACCCCACATGTACCAACCAACAGTAAATAGTAATCCGGCTATTTCTTAAAACAAACACTTTAATTCTTTTCACCTTAAAATGCATACATACGCCCAATCTCCTTTGACGTTATGCAATACAATCAAGTAAATGGATAGGATACTTAAGTCATAGGTTGCGGCGGACCGCCGTTCAAATGTAGTGTCCACAGACCATCTCGGTCTTCATCCCGACGGGGTTTCCTCGGAGGTACGCCAGGAGACCGGGCTGAGCGCACGTCTAGTAGCGACGTTTCGAGACAATGTTGCCTCTTTCTCAAGCATGCGCACTTCGATGCAAACGTCCCTTATAAAGGAGCGCAACATCCGGATAAAAACAACAATAAAAACAATCTCATAGGAACATCTTTAGACTAAAGCTTTCATTTATGCCTTTAGGGGCTAGTGAGTCCATATAGTGGATCCAATAAGCCTCTCTCTGCAGCAGCTTCTTAGTAATCCCACCGGGTTCACAACTGCTTATCCTCTCCAGAATGCACCACCTTAACTCTGCTATTCCATGTCTCTCCTTGACCCAGTGTCGGGCCAGTGAGGTTTCCCCATGTCTACTTCCTTCATCATTTTTAAATGCATTCAGATCTTCTTTTTTCATAAACTGCCTGATCACTGACCTATGCTCATTTAACCGGATCTTCATCTGCCTGCTCGTCTGTCCTATGTAAGTTTTCCCACACGGGCATTTAATCATATACACGACATTGTTACTGTCACAGGTATGGAACCCCGTCGGGATGAAGACCGAGATGGTCTGTGGACACTACATTTGAACGGCGGTCCGCCGCAACCTATGACTTAAGTATCCTATCCATTTACTTGACTATATTGCATAACGTCAAAGGAGATTGGGCGTATGTATGCATTTTAAGGTGAAAAGAATAAAAGTGTTTGTTTTAAGAAATAGCCGGATTACTATTTACTGTTCACCAGGGGAGCAAACATTAAGACTGGAAGCACCAATAGAGGTGCTGACACTGAGACAACAAAGAACAGATAAAATGGTTGTCACAAAATAGTGATCAACAACCACAGATGTGGGCTGCAGTCCTCTGTGTGATGGTAGACACTGGAATATTTGTTCCCCTGATGAACCACTAGCCAATGTGGGGAAACGCGTTGGTGAGAATAGAATGGATTTCATGTATCTGTATAAATGAATCAGCGGTATGTAGGGGTAACCTTCATAGGGTGGGGTTGCACTTTTTGGGGCAGGTTCCCTGCCAGCTAGACAGGGCTTAACAGGGAATTTTTTTAGCCATTGCCCAATAATCCCTGACTGAATATCTTACTGAACATAGTTGACGCCCCCTTATTTTGGCAGCTTGTGAAGAAATTGGATCCCTGCTGGCTAATAACCAGGGCACGTGGGTTGATACACACGTCTATATACTGTATTAATGTATATACAGTATATAGGAAAAAAATTATTTAGTCAGCCACCAATTGTGCAAGTTCTCCCACTTAAAAAGATGAGAGGCCTGTAATTGACATCATAGGTAGACCTCAACTATGAAAGACAAAATGAGAACACAAATCCACAAAATCACGTTGCCTGATTTGGAAAGAAGTCTTCACAAGCTTGGCACACACTGTTGCTGGTATGTTGGCCCATTCCTCCATGCAGATCTCCTCTAGAGCAGTGATGTTTTGGGGCTGTCGTTGGGCAACACGGACTTTAAAATCCCTCCAAAGGTTTTCTATGGGGTTGAGATCTGGAGACTGGCTAAGCCACTCAAGGACCTTGAAATGTTTCCTTCGAAGCCACGCCTTCATTGTCCTGGCGGTGTGCTTGGGAACATTGTCATGCTGAAAGATCCAGCCACGTTTCATCTTCAATGCCCTTGTGATGGAAGGAGGTTTACACTCAAAATCTCACGATACATGTCTCCATTCATTCTTTCATGTACATGGATCAGTCGTCCTGGTACCTTTGCAGAGAAACAGCCCCAAAGCATGATGTTGCCACCCTCATGCTTCACAGTAGGTATTGTGTTCTTTGGATCCAACTCAGCATTCTCTCTCTTCCAAACACAACGAGTTGTGTTTTTACCAAACAGTTCTACTTTGGTTCCATCTGACCATATGACATTCTCCCAATACTCTTCTGGATCATCAAAATGCTCTCTAGCAAACTTCAGACTGGCCCAGACATGTACTGGCTTAAGCAGGGTGGACACGTCTGGCACTGCAAGATCTGAATTCCTGGCGACATAGTGTGTTACTTCTGGTAGCCTTTGTTATGTTGGTCCTAGCTCTCTGTAAGTCATTCATTAGGTCCCCCAGTGTGGTTCTTGGATTTTTGATCACTGTTCTTGTGATCATTTTGACCCACAGGGTGAGATCGTGTGTGGAGCCCCAGATCGAGGGAGATTATCATTGATTTTGTATGTCTTCCATTTTCTAATTATTGCTCCCACAGTTGATTTCTTCACACCAAGCTGCTTTCCTATTGCAGACTCAGTCTTCCCAGCCTGGTGCACGGCTACAATTTTGTTTCTGGTGTCCTTCGACAGTTCTTTGATCTTTATCATAGTGGATTTTGGAGTGTGACTGTTTGAGGTTGTGGACAGGTGTATTTTATACTGTTAACAAGTTCAAACAGATGCCATTACTACATGTAATGAGTGGAGGATAGAGGAGCTCTTTAAAGAAGTTACAGGTCTGTGAGAGCCAGAAATCTTGCTTGTTTGCAGATGACCAAATACTTATTTTCCACCATAATTTGCAAATAAATTCTTTCCAAATCAGACGATGTGATTTTCTGGATTTGTTTTCTCATTTTGGGCCTCATGTATGAAAACTGTCTAGGTCTAAAACTCACTTTGTTGCCCATAGCAACCGTCCGTTTCATTTCAGATAGTGCTCTGGAAAAATGAAAGGTTTGCTCTGATTGGTTGCTATGGGAAAGAAAGTGAATTTTAGACCTAGACAGTTTTCATACATGTGGTGGCCCTTTGTCTCTCATAGTTGAGGTCTACCTATGATGTCAATAACAGGCCTCTCTCATCTTTTTAAGTGGGAGAACTTGCTCAATTGGTGGCTGACTATATAAATTTTCCCCCCACTGTATACACTCTTGAGACAAAATGTTTTGTGGGGTTGTTTTCTGTATGTCATTTTTTGTTTGTGGGATTGTTATGAGAAATAATTAAAAGTTAAGCTTTAGCCTTTGTATTATGTCTTAGGATAAATATCTGGAAATTGCACCCATGGATGAACAAGGCTTGTGCAAGTCCACAATTCTCTTCCTTACATCTTGGCTGATTTTTTTTAGACCTTCCAATGATGTTACATACAGAATCAGTAATGATGCAAGTCCACAATTCTCTTCCTGATATCTTAGCTGATTTATTTTGACCAATGATGTTACACACAGAAGCAGTTTGTTTCTGGTGTAAATTAAAATACTTCGACTGGTGTGTCTCTAATTAACTCAGGTGTTGCCAATAAACCAGAAGCTTCCAAAGACATGACATCATCGTATGGTCTGTCACAAATTGTTTAAAGGCATGGTAATCCTAGTGTATGTAAACTTTTGACTTTGCAGAAAGTAATAAAAATGCCTTAAAATTTTTCTCTCTCTTGTTATTCTGTTATTTGGTAAATATATATAATTTTGGTAATCCTAATTGACCTAAAACGGGTAAGTTTTATTATTATTATATGTCAGCGTAAACGTCTGGTTTCAACTGTATATCTCTATCTTTATATATCTATACCAGAAGTTTACACACACTTTATAAAAAGATACTTTTTTTTCTCGCTATCTGACATGAAATCAGAATAAATATACATTGTCTTTTGACTGTGCTACAACGAGCTATTTTTTTTCATCTAAAGGTGCTTCCCATAAATATTAAATGTTGAAATATAAAACTGGTAAGAGATCTTTCTGTTTAAAACTAAGGTTTTTGCCTTCCTACAGTGGCCTTTAACCTGACTCTTTCCTCCAATCTTAGAGGAGTTGGAGCTGATGGAACATATAATGACTCCTTTCCTGTGTAGTAAAGTCAGCAATAAAGCTTAGTAATTAAGGTGGCTGGGGAGGCCCATCCCAGCATGCCAGTGGTGTGGCAAACACTTTTCAAACTTCAAACAATATCAAAGTCACTAAGAAACGGGCCTAGTTTAGGGCTGGTTTGAATTAAACTTCTCTTCCACACGCATATTTCAAATCCAGGCTCAAACAAGAAAGCCCAAACCTTCTGGTTTTCATTAAAACCAATTATCTTATCTGTTTCATCTCAAGCCTGACCCTTAGGCTTGCAAACAGCCATTCGGTGCATTTTGTGTGCTTGTTTGAGAAAGCCTGCAGCCAGCCAATGGCCTGGGGACCAGCTAATTAAAACACAGTTGCCCCCTGCTTCAAATGATTAAATATTTTTAAATAATTTTTCCATTCATTGCCTCGAGCTTTAAGGATCCAATAGATGTTGTCATCTATTTTGTTTGTCAGAAACCGGACTCAAAGAAAGAATTAGGGAAGACTGATACTTTGTAACATGTATAAACACGTGTAGCGTTTCTGATGCAATTAATTACTAATGATTGCCTATTGTTTAATATGATAAAATCTTATAAAAGAACCACATCATGAAGGCAATAATCATATTTCACTGGATGTCAATACTTCATCTCAATTATACAGGGTCGGAGGATTTAATGAGATCATAGAACTTGTTGATGTGCTAGTATAGTTTAATAATCACATTTAGCCAAATCATGATTATAATCAAATTTCTTGACTCTAGTTTACATTTAAAAGAGAAACTGCTAAAATATCCGGGCAATTCTTTTAAGTAGCATGCCAAGGAACATTACCAAAGATTTTGTGAGTCATTTCTATAAAGATCAAAACAGAGGAATGAAGAATAAAAGACAATTTTCGGCAGTAACCTGGAGGAATGTTCTACTTATTTAATGTTTATAGGAAATGCTTATATTGTTAGTGAATGTATTGGATATAATAACCCACACAAAATGATAAAAAAATGTAGAAGTTACCTTAGGTGTACAATGTCCAGAGAATAATATTGTCTTCTTAATTTCTTATGGTAGAAATATTACAGATATTGCACAGTGAGTTGTTATTCTTCTAAAGCTATATGTATATAAAGGGCTATAAAGATATACATATATAACCATTGAAAATCTCTTTGCTATAAGTGACTTTTGCATTTTTTTGGGGCTGATTTGTTCATGATAAAAAAATCCATAGTGAAATACATACAATGAAAAAAATAACACAGAAACTGTGGTGTAGAATGTTTGTTTTTCTATGTCAATTTCTGTTCTGGAAAGTGCAGATTTAGGGCCACATGTATGAAAACTGTCTTGGTCTAAAACCCCTCTAATTTTTCCAGAGCACTATTTGAAATGATAGGGGCGCTTTGATTGGTTTTTATGGGCAACAAAGTGAGTTTTAGGCCTAGACAGTTTTCATACATGTGGCCCTTAAAGGGGTTGTCGCACTACAAGGATTGCTTTTTATGTTAAAGATCTTGCAAAAACAAGTCACTTTGTAATATATGTCCATTAACAGTGTCCTACCTATTCTATCCCCTCTTGTATGGACTGCATCAGCTTCTCAGGTTGCTATAGTTACAGACCTGTTTGATCTATCCTGATAGGCTGTCAGCACTGGTTGCTATAGCTAAAGATCTGGCTTCTTCTGCAGCCTAGTGGAAGACAGTAAACACGCCCCTGAATTCAAAATGAAACCAAGAAACCAGGACTGAGGTAAGATGAATCAATGTAGTTTAACTTTAACGTAAATTTGCCCAACTGGATTCAATGTAAAAAAAAAAAAAAAAAAAATCTAATGTTGCATATTTCAGTACGGATAACCTTTAAATCCTTAGCAAAATCTGAATGTCTAGATAAATGTTAAAAAAAGAATTAAAAACTTGTATACTCACCTAAGTAATCTTTTCCTGGGGAAATGGTTCCCTGCTGGCTTTTGTACACCTGATCTCAGGTAATGGCACACCATAGAAAAAACTTCTGTATGAAATTGGTGGCATAAAAAGCTCCATTTTAGCATTTACTTGCAAAATACCAACAGGACCTGATGGTTGCCTTGTGCAGTGCTACAAATAGGGGATTTGCCATCTCTTATGCTAGATGCAATCAAGAATCCTCCCTGTCCTAGCAAAGATATTTGTATAGTACTAAGGGGTTACATTTTTCCCTAGTTGCCGAAAAAAACATGCATAACACTTCTGGTCTCATTTACACACTGATTTATGCCTCAAATTTTTTTCTTAAAATTTATCGAAACAAATACTGGTTTATCGATAGAAGTGGTGTCCTGTATAGGAAGCAGGTGCAGCTTAACAAAGAGCAGCTGCCTAGGCAAGAACAAAAGTATATTCCCTTCAAAGCCCAGAACACTAGGATATACACCAGGTATATTATCAGCATTCCTCCCAGTACTCATATCTATGATCAGCACTAGGAGGAAACAGGGAGTAATAGTCTAGACTATGTTGGATCCCAGAGAGGTGAGAAACCACTACACCCCATGAATGTAGCATTAGCCTGCCCACTGCCCTGCACCAGAGATCTTTACATTCCCCCCTCACTGCCTTAAACTACCAGAGATCCTTACATTAACTCCTTTAATGACCTAGACCGTCAGGGATGCTAATGTTAACCCTTTAGCTGCCCTAGACCACTATGGATGCTTACATTAAAACCCTCACAGCCCTAGACCATCAGGTATGGATAATAAACCCTTTCATTACTCTCCATCAGGAATCCATATATTAAACTCTCTCACTGCCATAGACCATCAAGGATCCTTACATTAAACACCCCACTGAGCTACAGCACCAAATTGTGTTACTTTGGTGCAGTGTCGGACTGGGGTGCCTAAGGCCCACAGGTGGAGTTGATTCTAGGAGTCCACCAGTTGAGCTGTTTACGGGCCCACCGGTGGAGTTTATCTTAGGGGTCCACCCTACAGCTACTGTAAATGACTGTAGATACCTCCTATATGCTGCCTGTTGCTTATATCTTTCTATTTTTCACCTCTTCTGAGGATGTGCATGGAGCAAAAAAACAATTTCAGGTCCACCATGCTCAGGGGCCCTCCGGGGGTTTCACCTATTCCCCTTTGGGCCAGTCCGAGCCTGCTTTGGTGTGTATTATAATTCATTTCAAAGGGTACAATGTATAATACAATTAATATCTGGGCTACAGTTTGTATAATTAATTAGACTAATGAATATCAGGGGTTACTATGTGTGATATAGTTCATTTCAGAGGTTGAAGTGTGATTGGATATTTTTTGATCTACTCTTATTTTCTACCGTGCATAGTGTGGATTACATATTTAAAGAGAACCTGTCACATAGATTATGCCCCCCTTGCTGAGGACGAAAAGCTAGTGTCAGACCTGCTGTTTCCAGCACTGTGTCCCTTATTCTGTAAAATGCTGTAGTTTTAGAGTATTTTATGCTCAAATCTGCAGTTTTCAGCCAGAAAAGAGTCATGAAAAGAGTCAGCTTTTTTCATACCCCGCCCACCTGAGGCTAGCCCCGGCCACCTCACAACTGACTAATCTATTACTTTGAAGAGGTAGAACCATGTGAATAACTGTCAGGTGGGTGGGGCTAGCCTTTGGTGGGCGGGGCTAACACCTACTCAAGAATAAGATTTGGGCATTAAATGCTCGAAAACTCCAGCATCTTACAGAATAAGGGACACAGCGCTGGGAACAGCAGGTCTGACACTAGTTTGTACTGTCCTCAGCAAGGGGGGCATATAGTATGTGACAGGTGCTTTTTAAGGTAGTAGCGAGGGAGGACAGATAAAGCAAAATTTGCTGTATTCTTCACAACTTGGGGGAGGATGATATTGTATATATACTGGTTGGGTCTGATTCCCAGGCTGTTTTGTATCCCTATGAGTTACATCAATTATCATCAAGTTTTTTTTTTTCATCAGTGTCAGAGATGACAACCTGGCTAATAGCATTACTTATATTGCACAGCATTGATCCATTTACTATTAATTTAAAGGGGTTGTCTCACTATATTGATTCATCTCACCTCAGTCCTATTTTCTTGATTTCATTTTGAATTCAGGGGCATGTTTACTGGCTTCTACTAGGCTGCAGTAGAAGCCAGGTCTGTAGCTATAGCAACCAGTGCTGGCAGCCTATTAGGATAGATCAAACAGGTCTGTAGCTATAGTGACCTGAGGAGCTCATGCAGCCGATACAAGAGGGGATATCTCAGAATAGGTAGGACACTGTTAATGGACATATATTGCATAAAGACTTGTTTTTGCAAGATCTTTAACATAAAAAGCAATCCTTGTAGTAAGACAAATCCTGAAACATGTAAGCGAAGAGGTGAGTACATGTCATATTTTTTCTGACCTAAAATGACTATTTTTTATATATTTTCAACAAAAGTTCATTTTTTTACTCAAGTGCTAGATTTTCGCTTTGGATTTTATGAAAAAAAAAATACTTTGATAACCACCTCTATTTTGTCTGTCTTAACACAGGTTCATGAGTTATTTCAGCTTGTATAAGAATCAGAATGAGTCCATTTTTAGGACTTGAAATTAAGGTCTTTCACTAACTTAAAATTTGAGTTGCATTCATATTGCCCATCAGGGGTTAATGTTTATCAGAAGCTGCCTCATATGCTGGTGCTTGGTCATATGGGAGTAAGAGGAGGTTTCCGTGATCTCTAAACTGTGAAATATTTCCTTCCATAAGACTGCAAGTGCTTTGACTTTGGTGAGCAGCAGCATAAGATAAACTACACCACATGTAGATGAAAAGCACAGGGATTTAACAGTAAGGCTGACTAAATTCATTCCAGACTGTCTCTATGTTTACAGAGCTCCCTCAACAGCTCCTGCACATCTTGAAGACTGATTTTATATAAAGTTACACTAATCAAGTTAGTCATCATTGTCTACAGCACAAACAGCAGTATATACTGTAAAAGCTCTAGAAAATACACAGAAAATACTTTGGGGTGTCACCTAGAAAACGTGTTCAGCATTAAAGAGAACCTGTCATATAGGTTATGGCCCCCTTGCTGAGGAAAGCACAAGCTAGTGACAGACGTGCTGTTTCCAGCAATGTGTCCCTTATTCTGTAAGATGCGCCAAACTTTTTATACGCATTAAAATTTGTCCTCAGGCGCACATTGTGCCTGTTCATACATCTATAGAACTGACCATATACGGCAAAAAATGGTGAAGGCGAATACATAGATGTCGTGTGGGATAGTGGAACAGCCTCCCTGTGTTTTCCAAGTAAAATCCCATGCATGACAGTTGTGAAATATTTTTTGTATTCTACTGTTTGGCCAAAAGATGTGCTATGTCCTTTTCCCGATATGCAAATGAGGGACATGTAGCAGCCGTTTTAGAAGCTGCTAGAAACCAGAGAAGAATGAGGGGGACAGTTGACCCTAAGGAGCCAGGATTCACAGTCTTCCGGGGAAAAAAGGAGACCTGCCTGTTTAAAGAGCCTCTAGAGGGAGAGGGGAGAACTCCGGAAAGAAGGACAAGTACCAGGATAAGGGGGCTGTTGCACCCGGACATCCATCCCTCCATCTGCCCCTGGGGAAAGGGATTGCCGGAAAATTTTAAAGGTCCCTCAGCGGTGGTGCACCCCCAACGAGCTAGGACTGTGAGAAGGCTGATTTAGTTTAGTTGTTTAGGTCAGTTACAGGCCAAAAAGGGTTTTCCAAATACATCCCCCTGTTAGGACTTGGAGAGTTTACTAGGACATTAGCTTTTAAAAACCCGGTTCTCGTGAGGGAAATTTTGTTTTATGTGTGTTTGGGAGGGAGTGGGTAATCATTTAAGCTGTGTAAGTGCTGTGCTGCCCCACGAGCCCCTGCAACTGCCCCCCAACAAATTTTTCCCCGGGTGATTCGGTATTAAAAAGGAAAGGGGTTATGGGCCCTTTCCCCCGAGCCCACGGTTAGGTAAAGTTACCAGGAAACCAGGAGTACACTTCTGGTGGGCGCTGTGCAGAAGGGGGGCCAGGATACATATTGTAAATTTGTGTTTGGGGGATTTTTTTCCCCATTTTTTAAGAATTCGTAAAACAAACCGTTGTTGAGTGGTGTTGAGTCGTGTTCTTCGCCCCGTATTTCGTGTATTGGGAAAAACCCTTTCCTCGGACTCGGCTTCAACTTGGGTAGTCGGCGGTCAGCGATCTTTAAAAGAGCTGCGGAGGGATTTCTTCCCTCGGCGTCGGGGCCCCGGCCCAGACCCCAAGTCAGGGGCCCTACAGTACCTGCCCAAGGAGTTATGTCCCTTTTTTGGGCCTATTGCAACCCCCCCCAAAATTTGTGGGAAAATATGCACTGAGGAGGGACAAAAAAGGGTCTTGGTAGTTAAAAATATGTAGTTAGGCCGGAAGGGGGGGCAAAATTAGCTGGGGGCTTGGGGGGGATTTGGGGGAAAAGTAAGGGTGGCCTGAGTCTGAAAGGGACACGCCGGAGAAAATATTCTCATTTTGGGAAAGGGCCCCCAAGGGGGGTTTACCAAAGTTGTGCACCGCAAAGTTACTTTAACGGCCGCAAAAGAGGGTGGCCCCTCTGCGTATTTAATTTGCCTGTGGGAAAAACTTTAAAATGGATAAGGCGGCGAGCCCGTGGTATGGGGGCCCTTTCCCCTGAAGAGAAAAGCTACAAGAGACCATTTTTATTGGGGGACTGTACAATAAACCCTTACGGGAAAAATTGCGGGAGTGAATCGGGGCTGACCTGACTTTTAAAATTTTACTTGCCTGTAGAGAGGGAAGGGGAACCCTGCCGTAGGGGGTGGGTGTGAGTATCCCAAGCAAGAGGAACGGGGGAGCAGGTCTTTAAAAAAATGTGGCCCAGGCTTTACAGCGGGTTTTGAGAAAAATTTCGGCTTGAGGTTCCAGATGAAGGCGAAGGGCCCAAACAAGCCCCAGAAGTAAAATTCGGTTTCCCCGCAGCCCCCCTTTTTCAGATCGCTACACAGCGGGTCCTAGCAAGAGGTCCCCAGGTGTGCAGAGGAAAGGGGGGGCCCCTCTGTGGGCTTGTAACAGTTGGCCACTCCCCAGAGAGTGTCGCAAAATGTAAGGGCAGACCCGGCGTTTAAATCCCAAACCCACCACAGTGCTGGGGTCCTTGGCGGGGGCAACAAAAACCCAAACCCCATGCGTGGGGGGTCGATCTTTACCCCGTAGTCTGTTTTGGAGGCAGGCTAGAAGGCAGAAAAAGGTGCACTGTTAGTTGTTACTGGGTAAGGTGCCCCTGTTGCCTTGGGTTCTTTGAGAGAACTTCGGGCAATGTGGGCCAGAAGTGGCAGCGTATTGGTGAGGGCAGCCAACAATGGTGAGTGGATGAAAAAGGGATGTTTGGTGGGGTCCGCTGTTTGGTAAAGGACTTGGGGAAAGGAAGGGGGTTGTGTGGGGACCCCCACCCAAGAGGGGTGGATGTTTCGGGCATGAACGTGCTCCGGACCTGGTCATAAACCTAGCCAAAAAAAATATTGGCAGGGGCCACCAGGGGGCCCCAACTCAGAAGTCCTCAAACAGTGGTGAGGAGCTGCCCCTTGCAGAAGACCCCCACACCCGGTCGCCCCAGGGGGGAAAAAACCCCATAAGACCCCGCCACGAATGAAAAAATATTGAAAATCCCAGGGGGAAAACAGAGGGAAGTTGAATGGGCTGGAAGTCTTGGTTGAACCAGTCTCACAGGAAGAGTCACAAAAACCGACCACTGGTAGCTCGGGCCCCTTACCACTGTGGAGGGGGAGTGTACCCTGAGATCCCTAAAACTTTGGGGACAGCGAGTTGACCTTTCCCTAAAAATACCCTATGAGGAAGCCATGTTCCTGGAGAAAATCCCCCGGCCAGAGGGGGTCACGTATGGCCCGACAAGGGTCGGCCTGGATATGCAGGGGCCCCAAAGGGCGAGCCTCCGGCGGATGGAATGGCCCGAGTGATTAGGCTAGAGGGGAAATTGACCGCGGACCCTGCCCCCGGGGAAAACAACAGTACGGAAGATACCCTTGGGAAATTTCCAGGAGGGTTCTCAAGACATAATGAAGAATTGGGGGTGTGCTTCTCCATCGAGCATGAAATCCCAAGGCGAGCCCCCCCATCCGAGATCGGTACCAAAAAAACCCCCCCAAAAATGCCCCAGGAAAGTGAAAAAATGGGGGCCCAGCTGATGGGAGAAAGGGTGATTAAAAGGAGTCAAAGTCCCTAGGCCGCCCCGTTGTTTTGGGGTGCGAAAAAAAGATGGCGCTCAGGTTTGCGTAGTCGGGAAGCTAAATCCCCAGGGACCATTCGTGTCCCTATCCCCCCGGGGGTTGAAGGGGGTCCTGTCCGCTCTAGGCCATGCAAGTTCTTTTCGCCCCTTGACTGGCCAGGGATATGGAGGCCATGGCTGAGAAGGATGGGCAAAGACAGTTTCATTCTCCCTTGGGGGACTCAAACGAGTTCATCGGTGCCGTTTGGGCTTTCCAAGCCCCGGGACATTCCAGGGCTGATGGAACATGTTAGGGTTTAAAATTTGATCTGTGCTGTTTTACCTGGACTAGTGGTGGTGTTGGGGGGAAATTGTTCGAACCATCTTCGGAAATGCGGCAGGTTCTGGAAGACTACGAGACAGGGTTAAAGATCAACCAAAAGAAGTGCCGTCTTCCGCAGCGAATAGAGTCTTGGGGCTTGGGGGAATTCAGAAAAGGGGGACAGCCGGCCCCCAGTAAGGTGGAAGAGTCCAAAAATGGCTCGGCGTGTAACCTGAGAGGTGCGGGCATTCCTGGGTGGGGTGGGGATTACGAAAGGTTTTTACCCGTTTCGTCATCTGACGGGCCCCCTTAAAAAAGTTACTTAGGGATATGTGGGGGTCCAAAGAATCGCCCTATTGAGGGGGACCCGGGAGCAAGAGGGTTTTTTAAACGGGGAAAAGAGGCGTGCAGTGCTCCAATTTGGCCTATGCGCGGGGAAAACCCCCTTTTGGTTTTATGCGGTGCTACAGGGTTAGGGGGTGGCTGTCCCCAAATCCAGGAGGGATGAGAGAGGGTAATTGCCTATGCCAGTCGGTCCTTGCGGGGGTCGAGCGCAATTGACAATTTAGCTCCTTTAAATTGGAATTGTTGGCCTGGGGTGGCCCTGAAAGGTTCGCGAGTAATGCGGCGCAGAGGTGCTGTCTGCCGACAAAACCCATTGGCGCATTTGGGAAGCTAAGCTTGGAGCCTCGAGTGAGATGGGTGGACGACTCTCAAAATCCAATTCCGCTTAAGTTCCCGGGAGGGGGGGAAAATGGGTTTTCCGAGCCCCCTCTGGGTCCCAGTCAGAACCCTCCCGGGGCTTGTGGGAATTAGAGGACACTGAAAAGTCCGGTTTTGCCAGTTCCTGCATTTTGGCGTGGACCTCAGTGGGGTGGGGTTGGGTGCCGTTGGGGTTGGGAAAGACATTGGCGATGGGGAGGGTCCAGGATGGTTGCCCCGTTTCAGAAAGTGAAGGGGTGGGTTTGGGTTCGGGTTGGCCCGCCAGAGGGCAGGCCCCCGCTGATCAGGAGGGGCAAAAGTGTTGAGAGTGGGATAAACTGAGTGTTTCCCCGGGGTTTTGGCCGGACCATTACTTTCAATCAGGTTGCAGCCGAAAACTATTGTTATCCCCCTTCATTGGCCAGAGGCCGCTAGGGAAACCTGAGAGAGGCGCCCCTTTTGGGAGTCCAAAAACCCTTAAATGGTTAACGATGGTTTATGCCCTGATTGTTAAGATGGTGTTGAAGTTGCCTCAGTGTCGTCCTGGGGTTAAATAAGAAACACTGAAAAGCGGGGTCCGTTCAGGCCCTCCGACATTGGCCCCCAGGCTCCCGATGATTGGGGTTGTGCAGATTGGGTACCTGCCTTGGGATTCGTAAGTTTTGGGCATGCAACCATTTTCATAAGTATGCCCTGGCTGTACCACTAGGGGTCAGACTGCAGGGTTTTGCTGGGGGTCTGCAAGCACTTTATACAGGTGTTTTTGGGTGCCCCCGGGATACATTCCGACCAAGGGGGTGGTTTTTCCCAAGGGGGTATAATGAGCGAAATGTAAAATTTTATGGTTGAGCGTTCCCTACTACTCCGTTTCATAAAAAGGGGAACGGAGCTTGGGCGGTTTACGCCCTTATCCAGATGCTGCGGACTTTAGAGGCGCCGAAGGTAGGTGGCCCGAGCCGCCTGAGCTGATTGGGCTATAATAAAAGGGGGCACAGGTTTCCCACACATGTTGATGTTCGGAAAAAAGGTCAAGAGATTGGGTTTTCACTGCCCAGTCCCTTGAAATCACCACCCACCACTACCCCGGCCTGGGTCCAGGAACCCGCCCCCGATGCGGCAGTTCACAAGGTTGTAGGGAGCGTCTGAAAAAAGTGGGCATCCTAACCGAGGCCTTGCAGGAGCGTTTTGCCCCAGGTGATGGGTCATGGTCAGGGTAAAAGGCCATCTGGGGGTTGGATGGGAGGGGGGGGGCGGTCCATATGTGGTCAAGAGGGGTGGACCTCCACCCCGTCTTTCCCGGGGAGAGGTAGGGACGGGGGCCCCCTCCGAAATCTGCAAGAAAAAATTTGAGGGGCGTGATTTTGAAGGGGGGCTGAAACTGCCAAAAATCCTCCCCGTCCGAGCCCCCTTAGTCGAAGAAAGGTGGGGTCCCCTTTCCGGGTAACTGAGGTTCCAGCTGGACAATTTGCCACCCAGGGAGAGGTGGGGCCAGCCAACAGTCCTTCCCAGGGGATGTGCCTGAAACCCCTGAGCCATAGCCCCTAGGGCCCAGAAACCCAAGCTGGTGTACCCCCAAACGCTATGGCAAAAACGAGGGTTTTTGGGGGGAGGGTTGTCGAGGATGCCAAATTTTTGGGGTGGATGTGGGGTAGTGGAAAAGCCTCCCCCGGTTTTCCAAATAAAATCCCCTGCATGACGTGTGAAAAATTTATTTCTATTCTTGTTTGGCCACAAGTGTGCTATTCCGCTTCCCGATTTGCAAATGAGGGGAATTTTAGGGCCCTTTAGAAGTGCTAGAAAATCGAGAAGAAAATGACAGGGACGTTTGGGTAAAGGGGGCCAGGTTCCCGTCATTCAGGAAAAGGGAGCCGCCTGTCTTTCCCGGCCTTTAGAGAGAGAGAGAGAGACTCCCGGTAAAAAGGACAAGCTACCAGGTAGGAGGGACTGTCTGCAGCCGGACCTCCATCCAAACCATCTGCACCTGAGGACAGGGATTTCGGGCCCTCTTTAAAGGTACCTCGGGGATGCGGGCCGCCAACGAGTTCAGGACTGTGAGAAGGGCCCTGATATTAGTTTGTTAGTTTTGGCTAGTTTTTAGGCCAAAGAAGGGTTTCCAAATTTTTCTCCTGTTTTTGGACTTTGGGGAGTTTGCTTACCCATTAGCTGTTTAATGGTTCTCTGTGAGGGAAAATTTGTTTATTGTTGTTTGGGGGGAAATGGGTAAAAATTTAAGCTGTGTAAGCGCTGTGCTCACCCCGGCCCCCCGCAACTGCCACCACACACAATTGTTCCCGTTGGGTTACGGTATTAAAAAGGTAAGGGGGTTTCGGCCCTTTTTTTGAACCCCGGATAAAAGGGAAAGTTAACAGGCATCCAGAGGTACACTTCTGGGGCGCGCTGTGCAGCCCGGGGCCCCGGATACATATTTTAAATTTGTGTTTGGGGGGTCTGTTCACATTTGTTTAGGAATTCAGTAAAAAAACGTTTTTATGGTGTTAGGTCGTGTTTTTTTTCCGTGCTTGCTGTTTTTGGAAAAACTTTCCCTCGGTACTCGGCTTACAGTCGCCCTATGTACTTAGGTAATTAATAGGCATTCAGGTCAGTGATTACTTATACAGCCTTAAACATTTATGATAAATTTACTATTAGGTCCAGAAGTAATTGAACAATAATTTAATTCTTATAATGTAATCTCAGTATAACATCACAATGGATTTAGAACAAAAACCCCTAACTTTGGGGGAAATGTTTTCTTTTAGCATGTTACAAGGGGGGGTGTAAAAAAAAATATACATAAAAAGGGTTTTTTTCACTACAAATATTAAATTTCAATAGTAGCGAGGGAATTGAAACAAAAAATTGCAAACTTTTGATTTTACTTTGTCAGGAGTAAGGAAAATATTATCGCTCTGAGTGCAACAGGTTTTTCTGGTTAGACCAAATTTCCCTTTTGATTAAACAGGGAGGGAGTGATGTCATTGGATGGACACTTTTTGGGAAAGGGGCAATTTGGGCCCTGTTGAAAACTGACAGGTCTAAAATTCACTTTTTTTTTCCCTAGCAACCAATCGGGGCCCCCCTTTTTTATATAGTGATTGGAAAAAAGGGGGGGGCGCTTAATTGGTTGCTATGGGAAACAAAGGTTTTTTGACCCAGTAGTTTTATCAGTGGCCATTATGTAAGGGTATGTTCACACGGCATTCTGGATCCAATTTTGGATCCGTTTTGGATCCGAAAATTGCACCCAAAAACACTGCATCAATCAGATCCAAAACACATGCAACATGCATCAAACATGCAGGTGCGTGTTTGGATGCGTTTTGGCTGCAGCAGGATCACACCCTATAGTTGTTAAATTGGGCATCTGCTGCATCTTTTGGATCAAGAATTGACATGTCCGTTCTTTAAACGGATCCAAAAGACACATAAGAAAGACGCAATGAGGCACGAATCAGCGATCACCCATCTGAATGCCGAAGCGTGTTTTACATTGTGAGCAATGTAAATCACACTGCACATTGTTAGATGCGTGTTTGGGTCCGTTTAGGGTCTATAAATGTATGTACATACGGCGTGAACACGCTGTGTGAACATACCCAAACAAGAATAGCTTTGGTTTACAAATAAGCAATTGTTTTCACTCCCCGGAGCACTTTTAGATTTGTTCCTACAGATTAAATATCCTGCACTTAAGTCTTTGTAATGTCTCAGCTGGTTTTAGGGGAGCTAAATATATTAATCTCTGTTTTAGTACCACCGACAAAGGCAGAGTGAGTGTAAGGGTACTTGTGCAACAGCATGGTGAGAAAACTGGTTAGGAATTACCAATAGTCCTTCCATTTTCATGGGCTGAAAGGTAAAACTTTGGTAAGGTATTTTGATGGTCAGGTGTGACCTGTTAACTCATTATTTCATGACAAAATACAGAGACAAAAGGTCAGAATTTGATTCAAAAAGTTACATTTCTATTGGATAGTTGTTTATAAGAACTCTCAATATACGGTTAAAAGAGGTGTCATAGCAAGTACTGTAAGGGGCCGTTCAAATGGCTTAGTGCAAATACCGGTCGGAAATTGGTATTTGCACTGTTTTGGAGCCGGGCACACCGCCTCAGGGGGACGGATTTTCTCCGTTACGTGCGGAGAAAAGCCTTCCTCCTTCCCACTGAACTGTTTATATTCCGCCTGAAAACCAGGCAGAAGAATGAACATCCTCTATGTTTGTCGGACTGCCGGCGGTCTAAGAAACCGTCCGGCGGAAAATCAGTGCAGTGGGGACCGCTGTACGGATTTTCCATTAAGGTCCATGTAAAAGTTTGACACTCAGTTTTCAAAACTGAAAACCATCTGCAAAACCGGCTGAAAAACAGTGCAGTGGGGACAAGCCCTAAAGGAAGTAAAAAAATGTATACCAAAAACTTAAGAAGGGGCCAAATCAACAACTTAGTGCATTCTAAAAAGAAGGAAAGCACTGTGAGCTCAGCAATGCCAAAGGCCTATAGAAGCCTTGAAAACAAAAAAGAGGATCTTTGCAGAATTACACAGTTGAGTCACATTATTATGACTACTAGCTAATATCCATAAACTTTTACAAACTGCGCCGTTTCTTAAATACGGCCACCCTTGGCCTGAAAGCCAATAATCACTTTTTCATCTCTGATAAATTGTTTCGTTTACCTATAACAGCAACAATGGATATGTGCCTAGACAGCCTGTTTCACAACATATATATCCACTAAGCCACCCAATTGACTTCTAGTCGACATCAAAAATAGGAAGTGGTCATAATAATGTGACTGCACTGGATATATTCCTTGGTAATGGAAAATTCCTTCACAACATCTAGCCAAGTCCAGAACATGTTTAAGAAAGTATGCATATCATTGTCAAAGTCTACAATTAAGAGGGGCCTTTGTAAATGTAAATAGAGAGGTTTTATCTCAAAAAAATAAACCACTGGCAGCAACCAAGAACAGAAAAGTCTAATGCACCATTACAAGAAAACATCCAAAAAGCCAACAGGTTCTGAAACCAGATTCTTTGGGCAGATGGAACCAAGATTAATTTGTACCAGAATGATGGGAACAGAACAACATAAAGAAGTAATGCTGTCAAATACGTGGAGCCAGTGTTATGGCATGGACCAGTCAGCCAATGGAACTGGATCCTGGATGTTTATTATGTGAGCATAGATAGATGTAGCAGAACTAATTATCTGTGTGTGTATAGAGCTGTACTTTAAACTTCAGTGAACTTCACTAAACTTAGAACCTTTTTGGAGTTTACATTCTAAAACATGACTTTGGTTTTTCTCCATCAGGTCTGTTTATCAAGGTATGACATGTATCATATCAATTTATACATATTGGCTCTCATTTACTAATGTGGTTGCACCAGAAAAGTGTCTTAAAATTTGTCAAAAGGTGGTGTATTTGTGGTGCACCATTTTCTAGATACATTTATTATGGGCTTATGGGTTTAAGTCACTCCCTGCACAATGCTTGACAGGGAGTGTGGCCTAGAAAAAGTGGGTGTGGCTTCATAGGAAATTAAAATCAGCGTTAGCCAAAAACTACTACTGGGCTAAAAGTTATACTAGTCGAAAGCGGCACCAATTTATCATCCAGCATAAGCCATTGTGATAGTACGGTTGAAGAAAGACATATGTCTATCAAGTTCAACCAAGGGTGGGGAAAGATGTGGATGAAGGGAGGGAGATAGGGAATTTTTAAGCTTAGTTTCCCTACTGATGAAGATTTGGAATCCATAAGGAATGATCCAATCTGCCTTAAATGAATGTTTCGTTTTGCCAAAAAATTGCCATCAGATGGATATAAAATTTTTACACTGTTTTTCCAAAAATAAGGGGTCTTATATTATTTTCTTTTTCCAAAAAAGGCTGGGGCTTATTTTTGGAGGGGTTTTCCCAACTTACTTTACAATTTTTGGGCTGTTCAGTATCCCTTTTTGGTAACACTTTTGGCACCTCAAAAAAACTTTGGGGCCCAGTTAAAAAGTGTTTGGTCTAAAACCCCTTTGCTGCCCCTAGCAACCAATCGAGTACCCCTTTCATTCCTATTGCTCTGGTTTTAGGGGGGGTTCTTGATTGGTTTCAGGTACCCCCCTTTTCCTTTGGGCAACAAAAGTGGACTAGACGTTTTATACATGTGGCCCCTTTTTTTTGGCAGTGGGCATTTCTCTCTTGCGAAGGGGGGGGGGGGGGGGGGGGGCGGAAATTGGGCGGGACTCGGGAAAGGTGGTTGTGACGTCACACTTGGCTGCTTCCGTGGGAGCGAGTAGGGATGGCCAGGAGGTGGGGTCCATGAGGAAGCACCGGGAGACAGGTGGTGGGACCCTGAGTGGCAGCCAAGCCCATACTATAGCCGTAGCGGCGGAGGCGGACACCAGGTGACAAAAAACCCGGAGGAGGGAACGGAAAAACAGGAGGGGTGAGCAGATTTTACGTTACTTAGTGGAGGTGTGGCAGGTGATTTTGGGACCCCATTAGCCTATTCCGTGCCCCAGATTTAGGTTTTGTCTTGTGATGTTAGTGAAAAAAACCTAACATCACATGTTTTTCCAAAAAATAAACTTTCCTAAAAACCCTAGCTTTTTTTTTGGGAATTTTGGGGTTTTCTTTAAATTTAAACCTACTCCAAAAATAAAAACCCTGTTACTCGTGCCCCCAGCACGTCCGTGACAATTTTTTTTTTCCCCCACTTAAAAGAATGGTGTTTATCTTTAAAAATGAAAGGCCCCCCACCATACAGCACAACAAGAGAAACCAAAGCTTTTTTTAGGCTAAGAAATAGAATATTGTTCAATGGCACTTCACATCTGATCTCACCCAAACTGAGTATCCTTTCCACTTGCTAAAGACAAAACTAAAAGCAGAAAGAAAAACCCTGAATGCAAAAACTAAAGTGGGTACAAAAAGGCCTGACAAAGTATCTTAAGGCAGTTTTTCATATACTGTATATGTATTGGTTAGGGGAATTATGTAAAGAAAGGCTATAATTCCTAAATAGTAAGTGCAATACTTTTTAACCCCTTGAATTAAACCAGGATGTCTAAGCTTCATTCTGTACTTTTTACAGTTTGAATGCGTTTAAATGTTTTTTCTAAAATATAAAACACGTTTTCATCTCCACTTCTCCACTGGAGGTGACTCCGGGCTTATTTTGGCTACAGTCTAAGAACAGTCTATCCAACAATTTCATGGCCTACAGAAACTCACAGATGAAGACCAAATTTAGGCTGAGGAAGGGCTTGTTCAATAGAAACTAGTGTAGAAAAAGAGAAAGATCAAAGCTAAATCAGTCATTCATCCTGGGTGACCAGTTAGTCAGATATTGGAGTGTATGTATGCAAGGAGAAGCCCCCCATGTCCTTGCAAAATTTGCGGCCCTTAAAGGATGTCTCTTTTTTTTTA
>JAODAL010049445.1:0-28179 GCA_025379985.1 Phyllomedusa bahiana | reverse complement strand
TGTCAATAAACCTCCCAAGCTCCCTCAGACAGTTTCCTGTGCCGCATGATCCCCCAATACGTTCCTGGATTCATAGTATTTTAAAAGGGTTTTTTGCCCATGCCCTTTCGGGGAATGGAAAGGTTATTTAAAGGGGGGTTTAAGCTTTTTATTTTTTGAAAAAATCAAGTTAAAATTTTAGACTTAAATTATTTAGTGTATTTTTGCAGAAAATGTTTTCTGAATAGTGAAAACAATCACATTCTTTTGGGAAAACCATTTGGACCCCCCGGGGGTTTTTTAGCCCCCTGGTTTCGCCTTTCTTTAACGGGTATTGGCTGGGGACATGGGCGAACCCCGATTTAACGAAGTGGAATTGTTTTAGAATTTCAAAAAAATTTCGTTCGGAAACAAAGCGAATTTTGGGGAAACTTTGGCGTGAACGAAGTTTGGCTTTTGGATTGATAAAAGGGGCTGCAGCACATGGGTTACATGGGACAAAAAAACCGGGGAGGGAAGAAGGGCAAAAGGCCTACTTAAACATTTTCAGAGTTTAAGCCAATCGGGGAAGGGGGGATTCGTAAACGTCCCCCGCCCCTTTTATAAATTTGGCTGGGGGAACGGGGAGCTCATACCGCTCTCACTGAAACTGATTGGGGAAAGGTGCCCCCACCCTTGAAATTTGAAACCCTCTTACTAAAGAAATCATTTTTTAAAACACGTTTTTGGGGGGGTGTCACAGCTTGTCCAGAGACGGGTTTTATTTTAACGTTTTTAATTCTGATTTTGGGGGGTTTATTGAAGGGAAAAGTCCATTTGTGCGCCAATGCAGCGAAAAACCCTTTTTAAAAATGTTTATCTGCTCAAAAGCCCCATTGAATACCCAAAGGGTTATCAAAGGGCCTTTTAAACTGTTGTATTAATTTTAAAGGGGAAAACAGTTTTTTTTACAACCCAAAATTTCCACTTCATTTTTGGTTTCCAATTATTTTTGCGCAATTTAAAAATCTGGGGGTTAATTAAGCGTTGTTCTGCTTTGTGGTGAAAAAAAAAAACCCACCGTTTTTTTCCCCGCCAAAAAAAAAAGGACATTTTTCCTGTAGCATAATTCAAACCCAAAGGTTAAATTAAAAGGGTTTTTCCCCTTGCTGTTTTACCTTTAAAAAATACATGTTTTTGAAAACACGCTACAAAGCTGGTATTTTTTTGATTGCCCAAATTCCCTTTTGGCCCAATTTTAACATCCGGGGGTTTAAATTTAAAGCGTTGTTCCTGTTGGGGTTGACTAAAAAAAACCTTTCTTTTCATCGGAAAAAAAAGACATTTTCCTGTCCATAATTCAAAAAACCGAAGGTTAATTAAAAAGTTTATCTGTTGTTCGTAAAAAATTTTTAACACGCCATTTTTAACCCCACTACAAAGGGGTTTATTTTTTTTTTGGTTGCTATTTTTTTAAACGAAATTCACATCCAGGGGTTAATTATGCTTTTGTTTTTCTTTTGGGGTGACTAAAAAAACGCCCTTTCTCATTTAAAAAAAAAAGACTTTTTTTCCTGTTCAAATTTTTTAACCAAAAGGTTAATTAAAATTTTTCTCCTTGCTGTTTAAAAATTAAATACAGCCATAGAAAACACGCTCCCAAAGTGGTTTTTTTTTGGTTGCTCAATTTTTTTTGGCGCATTTTCACCCAGGGGTTAATTAAGTGTTGTTCTGCTTTTGTGGTGACTAAAAAAAACCCCCGGGTTTTTTTTCACCCCCCAAAAAAGACATTTTCCCCTGTACCTAATTACAACCAAAGGTTTAAATTTCCAATTTTTTCCCTTTTGTTCTGTACCGAAAAATTTTAAAGGGCCATTTACCCCGCTAAAAAGCGGGTTATTTTTTGGGTTTTCTAATTTTTTGCGCAATTTCATCCAGGGGTTAATTAAGCTTTTTTCTGCTGTTGTGGGGACTAAAAGGGAAACCCGTTTTTTTCATCCCCAAAAAAGACATTTTGCCTGTAGGAAAAAATTTTCATAACCCAAAGGGTTTTAATTACAATTTTTTCTCTTGCTGTGTACGTAAAATAAGGGCCATAAAAAACCCCGCAAACAAAGCTGGAATTTTTGGGGGGGTGCTAAAACCCTTTTTTTGCGAAATTTAAATTTTCCGGGGGGTTTTTTAAATAAGTATTTTTCGCAGTTGTACTTAGAAAAAAAAAATTTTCTTTTTTCACGCCCAAAAAAGCAATTTGCCTGTAGCTTTAATTTCATATTAAAGGGTTTAAAAATTAAGCCTGTTTTGTGTTTTTTTAACATTCAGAAAATTTTCCAGTTTTTTTAAACAAAAAAACAAGAAAAATTTTTCCGCCATTTTGGAGTGCAATTTTTTTACCCAAAGGTTACCCAAGCTTGTTATTTGGGTTAAATTTGGAGTCAAATCGGGGTGTGTATTTACACATACAGATTTCTTCATAAAAAACAGGTCTGAAACATTTTAGAACAAACAGTATGTCAGACAAAGAGGTGGCGGGCTCTTGCCTGTGAGTGGCAGTGGCACAAACATTCCTGGAGAGGCCCAGGTCGCAGAACGCAAGGGGACGTTGCAGCAGGGGTCACTCGGTGAGGCCACAACTGCCGCTGTCATCTAGCGGCCCGTGTGCTGACCACCCAACCCCAAAGGGGTTCTTGTTTGGGTTAAACTAGGTATCCACTTCCTCCCAGATGACATCTGACAACCCCAGCCAAGACTCGGTGGGAAACGTCGGGACACAACCTTAGTTGGCATGGCCTGGGAGGGGTCAGCGGCCCTCACCTGTCCTCAACCCGCCTCTGTCCCATCCGGGTTCCCTCAGCCAGAGATCTACTATGTGGTTGGGCTCAGCGCCACTATATAGCGGGGATGAACAATTTGAGGAGGGCAGTCAGCATCTATTGGC
This sequence comes from Phyllomedusa bahiana, assembly GCA_025379985.1. Lineage (NCBI taxonomy): Eukaryota > Metazoa > Chordata > Amphibia > Anura > Hylidae > Phyllomedusa > Phyllomedusa bahiana. Next base: position 25,283 of record JAODAL010049445.1, on the reverse strand, counting down.
AGCGAAGAAATGGGGCCAATATCCCCTGCTTCTTGCAGTAGGCGGCAAAGTATAGATGTGGGAGAGTGGCATGGGAGGTCATGTTGTGAGGGGTCAGCCTCTGCATTCCCAAGACAGGTGATGAGGACAGCAGTGACGATGAAACACAAATAGACGATTATGTAGCCGACCGCACTTGGGAGCCGGTGTGGGCAAGGGCTTAAATCATCGTCAGGAGAAGAGGGCGTCAGCTTGCGCGTCAGGCAGCGGCGCACCCAGCAAGTGGGTCGTGTGTGCCGTGAGTCAGCAGGATGGGCAGCAGTGTGAGGTCGGGAGCCAAGCAGCTACGGGGTAAAAAACCCACTTCGCAGGTCCCAAAAAAGAAACGGCACAGGGGTCTCAGCGAGCGCAGCGGCGGCAAATAGTTTACTCAGTGCGGAGCGTTGGCGGTAAAATCCGATACTCGGCGGTGTGGCAAGTTTTTTTGCCCAAGACACCCGGAGGAGCCGAATATGGGTATATGTAGAATCTGTAAGCAGAAAGTGAAGCGTGGCCCGGGAGGGTAACGTTGGCACCACGGCCCTGGTCAACACATGCAGCGTCACCAACCGGTGGCCTGGGAGAAACGTTGGCTCAGATGTGGTGGTCCATCTGCCGCCGCAGCAACAGCAGCAGCAGCGCCCAGTGGCACGCATGCATTGAGCCAGTCAAGGCTCCACCACCTCTGCAGAAGGAGCTGTTTCTCTTTGACATCATCTCCCCAGTCCAGTGCACCTGCTCCTCGCTACTCATGGCGCCAGCAGTCATTCAGCGAGGCGATTGCAAGAGACAACAGTATGCGGGCCAACCATCTAAGGTGCAGAATCTGACCGTACTCCTGTCCAAGTTGTTTGGTGCTGCAGTCCCCCCCTTTCCCAAATGGTGGATCTGCACGTTCAGAGAACTAATGGCTTGTCTGAGCCGAGATGGAGAGTTCCAAGCCGTAATTTATTTTCCAAAAAGGCAGTACCAGCACTTCATAAATAAAGTTAAAAACAGAGGTGGGCCGTCCTTGACCCTTATCGGTTTGTTCCAAGGTGCACGGCAGCGCGGACGCCTGGAGCTGTAACACGGTCAGGGCCAGTACATGTCCTTTACGGCCCACTGGGTGAATGTGCTTCCGGCCCAGGCACCAACAACTTGGACGGGAGACCCCGCTTTCTCCTCCACGTTGTCAAACTCGCCCTGTGCCAATGTCCGCTTCCTCCTCCACACCACCACCACCATCTCAGCCTCCACAAGTACTGCTCCATCAAAACACATGTGTAGGGAAAGCGGTGTCACGCATTTCCTACACCTGGCTTGCCTCAGCGAACGAAGTCACACAGGGGAGGAACTGCTCTGCGTCATGCAGCAAGAAATCGATGTGTGGCTTTCTCCGCACCAACTGCAAATCGGAACCATAGTGACGGACAATGGGAGGAACATTGTGTCAGCGCTGCACCGATGAGGGATGATCCATGCACCCTGCATGGCGCACGTGTTCAATCTGGTTGTGAAAAGGTTCCTGAAGTCTTCCACCGATCTTCAGAAGATTCTGAAAATGGCCAGGAAACTGTGCATGCACTTCATCCATTCCTACAAAGCCAGGAACACCCTCCTCGAGTTGCAGCTATTGAGAGGGAGGACAAACTCAAATACTATAGGGAAATCCTCCATAGTCAGTTGGCCGCTGCCTATGTGCGGCATCGTCCCTCCTCTGACAGGTCTGACCGGGGGTTCTTCAGCATTTACGTATACTGCCGCGGCTGCCGGGGGGAAAGGAGGGGGGGTCGGAGCAGTTCCAGCTCTATCAGCAGAACCTAAGTCTGGAGTCACTGATGAGCAGTTTCCTTCACCCGCCTAGTGAGGAGGGCAGTCGCCAGCAGCAGCAGCAGGACCTGGAGCAGACCCTGAACCAAAAGGTTTGGTGGCCTACTTGGACAGCACTCTGCCACCCAGTTAGAAGATCCGCTGGACTATGGGCAGCCAAATGGATGTGTGGCCGCAACTTGCCGAGTTTGCGTGAAAAAGGGCTGTCCTGCCCGGGCCAGTAGTGTGGCATCAGAGCGGGTGTTCAGTGCGGCGGGGGCTATCGTTACCCAAGGAGAACCGCCTTGTCCACGGGAAATGTGGAACGACTGACCTTTGTCAAGATGAATCAGGCGTGGATCGGCCAGGATTTCCAACCACACCAATGCCTTAGGCGTCAGATAAATCAGTCATGACGCCTCACCCAAACTGTGGGGAAAATGAGTCTGGGTTAAAAACTACCTGCCTCAGCCACTATTCTGATGCCACCACCCGCCTGATGCCACACATTGCTGACAGTTTCTCCATCTGCCACCAAAACCCTCTTTACCAGGAACTGGTATTGCCACCCACCTCCACACTCTGTCATTGTGCCACTGCCTGACCTCATGCTGCTGCTGTGGCTACTGCTGTTACCTCCACACTGTGTAATTTTTCCCACTCTGTGGCCTACTCCTTTTTTTGCCACCTCCAGGATGTCATTGTGCCACTGTCTGACCTCATGCTGCTGCTGTGGCTGCTGCCGTGCCCTCCACACTGTGTCATTGTGCCACTCTGTGGCCTACTACTGTTTTTCCACCTCCAGAATGTCATTGTGCCACTGCCTGACCTCATGCTGCTGCTGTGGCTGCTGCCGTGACCTCCACACTGTGTCATTGTCCCACTCTGTGGCCTACTACTGTTTTTGCCACCTCCAGAATGTCATTGTGCCACTGTCTGACCTCATGCTGCTGCTGTGGCTGCTGCCGTGACCTACACACTGTGTCATTGTGCCACTGTCTGACTTGCTGCTGCTGAGGCTGCTGCCGTGAACTACACACTGTGTCATTGTGCCACTGTCTGACCTCATGCTGCTGCTGTGGCTGCTGCCGTGACCTACACACTATGTCATTGTGCCACTGTCTGACCTCATGCTGCTGCCGCCGTGACCTCCGCTCTCAGTCATTGTGCCACTCTGTGGCTTCCTCGTGTTTTGCCACCTTCACAATGTCATTGTGCCACTGCCTGACCTCATTCTGCTGTGGCTGCCGCCGTCACCTCCACACTCTGTCACTAATGTTGCCACCTGAGCTCTCAGCTTGTTTTTTTCGAGCTTTCTCTGCTGACTTTATCAGGATACATTCCCTCTTCTGTTTTTTGGTCTGTTTCGCCCTCTTAAGTGCCCAGGGAATTTTATAGTGAAGCGATTCTAAGAGCGGCGGCAGTCATCTGCGTGTCATACTAAAACACAACATTGTATGAAGACCAAACCAAGCTCCCTCTGCATATTTAAGCGTGGCACAACGTTCTACAGCACCCTGCAGGCTCTGTGCAGCCTGGAAATAGCTGTTTTTTAATTCGGAATGAAGTTATTTTTTGCCGAGAAATCCGGCGAAGTGAACAAACCGAATTTCGGGAAATTCGCCCATCTCTAATTATATAGTATAAAATTTAGAATAAAAAGTTCAAACTGCTTACCTGATCAAGTTGTACTCTACCATGGTACAACTCATTTATAAGCATATATCCAATTTTAGAGCTGCTGGCCACTTCGATCTACTTTTCCTTCCGCACAAGGAGATCCAAGGATTATATAAATAGTGCCGTGCTACAAGTAGCTGTCCATTCTTTGAATGGACAGCTACTTGTAGCACGGCACTATTTATATAGTTATATGATAGAGGAGAGGAGCTGAGCTCTGTGATATATAGAGTTATATGATAGAGGAGAGGAGCTGAACTCTGTGATATATAGAGTTATATGATACAGACAATAAGCTGAGTTCTATGATATATAGGGTTAAATGATAGAGGAGAGGAGAGGAGCTGAGCTCTGTGATATATAGGCTTTTATGATAGAGGAGAGGTTCTGAGCTATGTGATATATATGGTTGTCATATAGGAGAGACGCTGAGCTCTGTGATATATAGGGTTATATGATAGAGGAGAGAAGCTGAGCTCTGTGATATATAGAGTTATATGATACAGACGATAAGCTGAGTTCTGTGATATATAGGGTTAAATGATAGAGGAGAGGAGCTGAGCTCTGTGATATATAGGCTTTTATGATAGAGGAGAGGTGCTGAGCTTTGTGATATATATGGTTGTGATAGAGGAGAGAAGCTGAGCTCTGTGAAATATATGGTTATATGAGAGAGGAGAGGAGCTGAGCTCTGTGATATGTAGGGTTATATGATAGAGGGAGGGAAGCAGAGCTCTGTGATATATAGTTAAATGATAGAGGAGAGGAGCTGAGCTCGGTGATATATAGGGTTATATGATAGAGGGAGAGAAGCTGAGCTCTGTGATACCTGGGTTATATGATAGAGGGAGAGAAGCTGAGCTCTGTGCCATATAGAGTTATATGATAGAGGAGAGAAGCTGAGCTCTTTGATTGATAGGGTTATATGATGGAGGGGAGAAGCTGATCTCTGTGATACATGAGATCATATAATAGAGGGAGAGAAGCTAAGCTCTGTGATATACAGTGTAATTTGATAGAGGTAGAGAAGCTGAGCTCTGTGATGTATATTGTTTTATGATAGAGGAGAGGAACAGAGCTCTGTGATATATAGGGTTATATGATAGAGGGAGAGGAGCTGAGCTCAGTGATATATAGGGTTATATGATAGTGGGAGAGAAGCTGAGCTTGGCGATATACAGGGTTAAATGAAAGAGGGAGAGAAGCTGAGCTTGGCGATATATAGGGTTATATGATAGAGGGAGAGAAGCTGAGCTCTGTGATATATGGGGTTATATGATAGAGGGAGAGAAGCTGAGCTCTGTGATATATGGGGTTATATGATAGAGGGAGAGAAGCTGAGCTCTGTGATACATGAAGTTACATGACAAAGGAAGAGAAGATGAGCTCTGTGATATACAGCTCTGGAAAAAATTTAGAGACCACTGCACAGTTTTCTAAAAATCAGCCTCTCTACATGTCTGACAGCCATTCCATTCCAGTGTCAGTTGAATTCCAACCAAAGTACACCTCATTCTACTTAATGTGCTTCTGAAAAAGGTGATCAACTGAACCAAATTTTTATTTAATGAGGAAAGTATAAAAAAAAACACTGCTGTGGTCTTCACAGTCCTCTTGCAATAGGGCAAGCTGGGTGGTAAAACAAGAGCTAGGATTCGGGCCCAAAAGGAATTTGATGAAAAAATAATTTTACCATGCCAAGGAGTTTGAAAAGAAAACTCTTCCCCGACTTAAAACATTAGTCTTATTGTTTCAAAAGAAATATGAACTTGTATTGTTTTGCATTATTTGAGGTCTGATGGCGCTGCTTCTTTATTATTTTGAAGATTTCTCATTTACTACAAATAAATACAACATTTTTTGCTATGAATTTTGGAGACATGTTGTCAATAGTTTATATACTAAAATAACAATGTATATTTTTCTCAAAAATATACCATTGAAGATAAAAGTCAAAAAAACTTAAAATTTTACAGTGGTCACTTAATGTTTTCCAGAGCTGAATATGGTTATATGGTGGAGGGGAGGAAGCTGAGCCCCTGGGTATATTTGTGTTATATGATAGAGGTGAGAAGCTGGCTCTGTGATATATAGGGTTAAAATTGATAGAGGAAGAAGCTGAGCTCTTGTGATATAAGGGTTATTGATAGAGGAGAGAAGCTGAGCTCTGTAATATATAAGGTTATATGATTGAGCAGATAAGCTGAGCTCTGTGATATATAGGGTTATATTTATAGAGAAGAGAAGCTGAGCTCTGTGATATATAGGGTTATATGATAGAGAGAGAGAAGCTGAGCTCCGTGATATATAGGGTTATATGATAGAGGAGGGAAGCACTTTGCCAGCCCATAGACTTGCATTACCAGCGGCGCGTATTCACCACTGGTAATTCACATGTCAATTATCTCCCTGCCCGGCGGCTTCGCCGGGCGGGGAGAGGAGACTTAATCCATAGTTCTCTATGAGAACTGTGAATTACCGTAATGAATGGGCCGTTTTCGGCCCGTAATTGGCGCACTCCGGCGCGTAATTACGGACCGAAATACGGCCCATTTTAAGCCGTGTGAACATAGCCTAAGAGAGAGACGGTGAGATTCCTGCTGACCCCATCCACATACAGTGACTGACAGCTTTACCTGTATCAGTATGTGTGTACAGAACAAAATATTAATCACTTCTATGCAAAACTCTCACTGTCTCTCTTAAGAGTCCTTTTAATATTTACTGCTGTTTACTCAGACATCCTGCTCCAAATCACATAAACCTACATATTCGAGAGCTCAGTTTTTCTCCCTCTATTATATCCTGCTCTCAGTTATGGCAACAAGAAAACTATGTACAGAAAAGTAGCAAAGGCTTAGCTGAAAAACATTGCTAATCAGACAAAAAACTGAGCATTTTTTTTATATTGACATGCAATTCATTATTTAGAGATGGAAAACCATTCAGTAAGAAAAATGTCCCATATATTCCAATTTTTAGAGCATCTTTAAAAAAGGGGGAACAAGCCTTTTAAGACATTGTTTTTCATGGAGAAAGATAAGCAGGTGTGTCACAATGCCATGTACTGCAGCACTGGTCCTTCTAGAGGGAAAGGGGTTACAACCTGACTTATTTGCTGTTTTCGTGTAGTGTTTCTGCCTCGGGGAGCCTGTCACTACGCTCTCTGATCTGAGCTGACATTCTCCTCACCTGTATTAAGAACAGCTGTGCTGTGCCTGCTGCTGTCATGCCCTCATCTTTGAAGGAGCTGGAACAGTTTTTGTGATGCATGCCATGCCCCTGATTACACAGGTGGAAGGACCCAGACTGTTCACTTACATTACTGTAGTCATGCGACTGACTGCTCTGAATATATCCCAAGCTCAATTCTTAAGGAAGCTTGGGAATGTGTAAATAGTAAATGAGAATTGGTTACTGCAGAATGACAGAGCATATCACAGACTTCTCTGGTGTAAAACTGTCTATAGAGAATAAAGGGATAAAAATATCTTTCCTGCTTTGGTGCTTTGGAAAAATAGAATTGATAATATAAACACAGCCTGCACCCAATTGGATCAGCTTAGATCGGCGATAGCTCCAATCCCAGTCAACAGCTACCATTACATAGTTCCAATCCCAGTCAACAGCTACCATTACATATAATCAGACAGATGGGGCTCCCTTTTCTACTCCTTTGGCACCCCCACAACATACTTGGGTTTCCATTGTGTTGTCATAGCAGTCAGTGGCCTAAAAACCAGTCCCAGGTTTTACGTCTTAGCAAGTATGATACACTGTAATATAGAGAATGATCATGGTCTGGTCTCTTAGTGGGATAAAAAATATAAAATATATGTGAAATGTGTATGTGTATATATATATATACACATGTGCATGTGCACGTAGCTGGTATAGCCTGAACTATAAGGGCGCGTCCACACAGCATATACAAAATTCCGGTCGAAATCTGTCAGTTGATGATTTAATGGAAAACATTATAATCTGTTCTATTATTACATTCTTATCAAGCTCACCAGATATTTTCCACACTGCTTTGCCTAGAACAGAAGCACTGCTTACAGCAAGAAAGCAAGGCCTTCAGAAATTCCTCTTTTGGATGATACAGATAGCCCGAACCAGTTTGAAGAACCCGTCTGTCATTGCCGTAGAGCTGCAAAGAAGAAACACCATTTTTATTTCCTGAAAAGTTGCAAGACCAGGCCGGAGTAGAAAAGTAGACAAGAAGAAAAAAGATATTGTGTGAGAAGAATGAAATACTAACATCAGAAGTATTTTGGGCAGTTGGAAAGAGACTGTGTCTTCCAAAGACTCTTTATCCTGTTTTGGCCCAGGCAGCACAAACAAAGACTGTTATGGCTGACCTGGCATTTGGTGCTAACAAGGTTTGGTTTCCCTGGAGTTACTGCCACGTACACTCAAATATGTCTGCTATACGCAAGAAACAACGTGGGAAGAAGTGAAGACCCCACATTGCTACACTCCCAGAGCAGATGGAGAGAGTTGGACCATGTCACTATTTGCAGTGATCTTTTCTCTGGATGGCCTGATGTAGTCCTGATTGCTCAAGCAAGCTACAGCCAAGAAGCTGCTGTCAAAAGTAGTGAGCAAATATGGAGTTCATGGAGTCATCAAGTCATACATTAACACATTTCACTGAAGAAGTCATGAAGAAAATCATGGATTTGTTAGAGAAAAAAAACTTTCATACTGTTTATCATCCACACAGTAGCTGTAGCTAGAGAGGTAGATATTACACTCACCGGCCACTTTATTAGGTACACCTGTCCAACTGCTCGTTAACACTTAATTTCTAATCAGCCAATCACATGGCGGCAACTCAGTGCATTTAGGCATGTAGACATGGTCAGACAATCTCCTGCAGTTCAAACCGAGCATCAGTATGGGGAAGAAAGGTGATTTGAGTGCCTTTGAACGTGGCATGGTTGTTGGTGCCAGAAGGGCTGGTCTGAGTATTTCAGAAACTGCTGATCTCCTGGGATTTTTCACGCACAACATCTTAGGGTTTACAGAGAATGGTTCCGAAAAAGAAAAAAACATCCAGTGGCGGCAGTCCTGTGGGCGGAAATGCCTTGTTGATGCAGAGGTCAAAGGAGAATGGGCAGACTGGTTCGAGCTGATAGAAAGGCAACAGTGACTCAAATTGCCACCCGTTACAACCAAGGTAGGCAGAAGAGCATCTCTGAAGCCACAGTACGGCGAACTTTGAGGCAGATGGGCTACAGCAGCAGAAGACCACATCCGGGTGCCACTCCTTTCAGCTAAGAACAGGAAACTGAGGCTCCAATTTGCCCAAGCTCATCGAAATTGGACAGTAGAAGATTGGAAAAACGTTGCCTGGTCTGATGAGTCTCGATTTCTGCTGCGACATTCGGATGGTAGGGTCAGAATTTGGCGTCAACAACATGAAAGCATGGATCCATCCTGCCTTGTATCAACGGTTCAGGCTGGTGGTGGTGGTGTCATGGTGTGGGGAATATTTTCTTGGCACTCTTTGGGCCCCTTGGTACCAATTGAGCATCGTTGCAAAGCCACAGCCTACCTGAGTATTGTTGCTGACCATTGTCCATCCCTTTATGACCACAATGTACCCAACATCTGATGGCTACTTTCAGCAGGATAATGCGCCATGTCATAAAGCTGGAATCATCTCAGACTGGTTTCTTGAACATGACAATGAGTTCACTGTACTCAAATGGCCTCCACAGTCACCAGATCTCAATCCAATAGAGCATCTTTGGGATGTGGTGGAATGGGAGATTCGCATCATGGATGTGCAGCCGACAAATCTGCGGCAACTGTGTGATGCCATCATGTCAATATGGACCAAAATCTCTGAGGAATGCTTCCAGCACCTTGTTTAATCTATGCCACGAAGAATTGAGGCAGTTCTGAAGGCAAAAGGGGGTCCAACCCGTTACTAGCATGGTGTACCTAATAAAGTGGCCGGTGAGTGTATATAATTAGTTAGATAGGTCTCAGGGCCATATGAGGCAATAGTTGGGTTTAGTCCTTATATTAGGTTTATATTGTTTTTGCACTACAACTCCAAATACAACATAATGGTTTGACCTGACCTCTTATGTGACAGCGCTTATAAAGCGCCAAACTAATATATATTCTTGAGTTTTTGTCTCCTTTCCAGATCCTGACTCACTCTATAAATGGTATCATTCCCATGAGTTGGAGCCAGGAGATTGAATGGTCATTAAAAGAGACATGAGGGGGGGGGGCCTGGAACCACTATTGGCAGGTCCCTACCAAGTGCCTCTTACCACACACACCTCTGTAAAGCCGGAGGTGAGACCTGAGCCAGGGCCGGATGACAGATGATTCTCCAATACCTGTCTGTCTGCCTGCCTGCCTGCCAGAGCCGGAGCCAGATGACTGATGATTCCAGCACCTGCCTGCCTGAGACAGATGACAGATAATTCTCCAGTATCCGCCTGAGACGGATAACAGATGACTCCATTATCTGTCTGAGATGGAGAACAAAGTATTCCAGTACCTGAGACTGACCACTAAGGATTCCAAAACTAAAGACTCGAGGAGGATTCAAACATTATTACCAAGAAAGGAGGGACAAATAAAAATAGCCAGTGCATAACTAGGGAGTGTCTGTCCAGGAAGCACCCTGGGAAAACCCATTTTTTCCCATTTCTTTAGGTAATTGGTTTGTGGCTGTGTGAACCATTTCAGTCCCTTTAAAAAAAACTTTGCAAGATAAAAAGAAGATATTACTTTTTTCTTTCTTTTTCCTTTCCAAAGAAATGTGCTATAAGAGACAGTAATTATAATGCATTTCCATACTTAGAAAATAGAAAGAACCACCAAAGATGATGTTACCAGAGGTTTGAGAGAAGAGAGATATATATTTCTGATGATCATTGAGTTCCTGTCTTATAGTATAACTCATGGTGATTTTTCAAGTTTGATTTGCATATATTTATTTTACTCCTGTCACTTGCTGGCAAGCCAAACAGACAGATTTAACAAGTACCACAAGGACCACATATAGGACTCCACTTGTGAGATATGGAAGGTAAAGTACTCCTTGATAACACAAATACCTATGCCAAGCACTGGTCAGGGAAATGTGCCCTAGCAAAGGCTATTATGCCATTACACATATTGCCACTGTAAAAAGCAGAAAGGGAGATAGTCTCACCCCACAACAGATACAAGAGATCCAGTGGCCCGCAGCCCAAAGGCAGTTTTGATCCACATGTCTATTTGGATGCCATAGGACAACCACAAGGGGTGCCTGGTGAATTTAAAGCTAGGGATCAGGTAAAGGAAGGATTTGAGTCACTCATACCCCAAATAACCATCAACAAAAATGTGGAGTGGATAAACTATATCTATTATAACCAACAGAGGTTCATTAATGACACTCGAGATGCCCTACGAGGCATAGCTGAACATTTAGGGCCCATCTCGATTAGGGCTTTCCAAAATAGAATGGCTTTGAACATGGTCTTAGCAGAGAAGGGAGGAGTTTGCAGGATGATCAATGACATGTGTTGTACGTATATCCCTAACAATACATGACCAAATGGGAAGGTGACCTTAGCTATTAAAAAATTGGATGATCTTTCTCAAGAGATGAAAAGGAACTCGGGGATTAAGGATTCATGGGATCAGTATTTTTCCTGGATGAGTGGATGGCAGAAGTGGTTAGCCCAAGCAGGAATGGTGTTAGGAGTAGTGTTGTTTTTTATCCTGATAATAGTAGTGGTGTGTATCATTCCTTGTATCAGGAAACTATTGTCTAAAGGAGTAAATAAAGCAGTACCGGTTATTTCTTATTTGGAGGATGATGGTTTCACCTGCATGAAAGAGGATTCCATAATCAGTGCCCACCCAATGAGAACAATAGTTCACATGGAGGGCTACGAATTAGCCAACAAACCATAAAGGCATTCACAAGTGGGGATTGTGAGAGTGAGGTGTGAGGTTTCTTCAGGGGTGACCATTCTTAGTTTCCGAGAACCTAGAACCTCTTTCAGGTCTTAGCCCTCCTATCTCATGACAGGTCTTTGTGTTTAGAGAGTCAGCAGCTGTCATTTTCGAGAATAGCTCGAGAACAGCCGACCAACACCCTCAGGAAGGGACTAAATTAGTTAGCTTACAAGTTATAGGGACAGTCACCCCTCTCCCCGTCCTTATCTAGAGTCCAGGAATAGTCCAGATCGTAACTCATTCTTTAGGGGTGGATTTGTTAGGAACAGATTCTAATGTTTTAGGGGGGACTGTCAAGTCGATGATTTAATGGAAAATATAATCTGTTCTATTATTACATCCTTATCAAGCTCACCAGATATTTTCCATACTGCTTTGCCTAGAACAGAAGCACTGCTTACAGCAAGAAAGCAAGGCCTTCAGAAATTCCTCGTTTGGATGATACAGAAAGAATGCAAGAATGCTTTCTATCGTCCGACGCCTATTTATACTGCGCAGATGCAAAGAAGGAGATATATTTTTATATATTGGTGGTTTCAATCATAATCTGCCTTAGCAACAGCCTATTAGCCAATCATATTATGATAGAATAACCATGTGATTCTTAATACATACCAAAGGTATGTGGGGCCGGGGCTTGCGAATGATAAAGCAGATTTATGCACCAGACAGACTTGTGTGGCGTGTTTTTCCTAAGATCTCAGCTGTTAACACCTTTGATATCCAATTTAGACAGAGACAACTAATTGGATAGGAGTAGAAGAAAAATATAATTATACACCTGATATCTTTGACCTGACAAGAATCCAGCCGGTATTTTGTCATCTTTTCCATGGTTTTGGGGGACGGTTCTGTCCGCAGTTTGTGGATTTGCCCATCCCAGTCAACCATCAAAATGCACAACTTCTACCCAAAAATCGGCGGAAGAATGTGCATGTTCTAAGTTTTCAGAATCTCGGCAGTGTAAATAACCGTCGGGCTGAAAATAGACTACTGAACGGATTTTCTATCAACGTTTATGAGGATGGTTGACAGTCGATTTTCAGACGGTTTTCAAATACGAAAACCATCTGAAAATCCATCTGAAACCCATAACGGGTGGCGACGCGTCACACCCTGTGGGTCGCAGGCGCTCCCATGTCCCCACCTCCAGGCGCCCGGTGGGGACGGGTGGCGCCGCTGCACGTGCTACGATCTGCGGACGCACCCATCCCGTCCGCTTACCTGTCCATGCTCCCGTCCTGAGCTCTCCCCCTACCAGCCGGAATGCGCACACGCGCCCCCTAGCGCACGCTCTTTCATGTGAATTTAAAGGGACAGTGCACTGGTAATTGGATAATTGCCGTGTGCTGACCTTATATAATGCATGTGTCCACGTCACTTCCCTGCTGGATCTTTCCTGCCTCCGAGCCCTAGAGAAAGCGTTATCCGTGTACTAGTCTCTGCCATATTCCTGACCCTTACCTACGTTTCTCGACTCTGAACCTTGCCGCCTGCCCTGACCTTCGTGCGACGTTTATTGACCACGAATCTTGCCGCCTGCCTTGACCTTGTCGCCTGTCCCCGACTACGTCTACGCCTCACGATTCTGTACCACGCTACGCCTTGGCTGTCACCGCAAGCAAGTCACATCAGGGGTAGCGACCTGGTAGACTCCCGCCACAGCAAGTCCATCCCGCTTTGCGGCGGGCTCTGGTGAATACCGGGACCTACTTAGACTCTGCTCCCTGGCGTGGCTTACACTATCGCTTGTGGTGGTCTACAGGTCCACTATCCCGGCAGTTACAACGTGTGGACGGACCCCAAGGATTTGTGCTATAAAACAAATGTGTTATTTACTTTGGATGGTGAGACATAAACTTAATAGGAATATAATCATGTACGATCAGCTCACCTCTTGATTCAATTCAGTTCACGGAGGGAGACAGGGCACGGAGCGGAACACAACTCACAGCAAAGACAGCAGCATGCAGCGAAAAGCCAGCTCACCATCCAGACGGACAAAGAATAAAATAACTTTCTTCTTTATTGAAAATCAGTCAAATCCATATGAAAAAGGGCATGTAAGCACTTAATAAGTAATGCTCAAAGATCAAAGATATTCAGAATGTTGCTGACGCGTTTCAGAAAAAGTATCCTTAGACGTAGCATCATATACTTCATAGGGTAATAGTAAAACAATCTGACTTTGTGAAACATCTAAAATAAATAATTTTCGTTAAAGGCATAGCTGCTTGAAGAATAAATACAGAAAAGTATTATATAGAAAAATTTTAATTTGCATTTGTAGAACACATACCAGTTTAAAGGGAACCTGTCACATAGGTTATGCCCCCTTTGCTGAGGACAGTACAAGCTAGTGTCAGACCTGCTGTTTCCAGCGCTATGTCCCATATTCTGTAAGATGCTGTAGTTTTAGAGCATTTAATACTCAAATCTTATTCATGAGCAGGTGTTAGCTCCGCCCACCAAAGTCTAGCCCCACCCACCTGGCAGTCATTCACATGTTTCTATCTATTCAAAGAAATAGGTTAATCAGTTGTGATGTGGGCAGGGTATGAAAAAAACAGACTCTTTTAATGGCTCTTTTCAGGTGAAAACTGCAAATTTGAGCATGAAATACTCGAAAACTCCTGCATCTTACAGAATAAGGGACACAGTGCTGGTAACAGCATGTCTGACACTAGCTTGTGCTGTCCTTAGCAAGGGGGGAATAATCTATGGGACAGGTTCTCTTTAATGCTCAAATTTTATTCATGAGCAGGTGTTTGCCCCGCCCACCAAAGGCTAGCCCCGCCCATCTGGCAGTTATTCACATGTTTCTACCTATTAAGGCCCCGTTCACACGGCTTATTTGCCGATGGATTGGCGCCGTATTCCGCGCCGGATTTGCGCTTCAGTACGGCGCCAATCCGTCGGAGTCATTACAGTAATCCACTGCTCTCATAGAGAACAGTGGAATCCGTCGCTCCTCCCCGCTCGCAAATCCGCCGCGGGGGGAGAAAAGTGACATGACATTATTTTTCGGCGCGGACGCGCGTAAACAATGCATTGTCTATGGGGCGGAGCGGCGCCCCGCCGCGCTCCGGCCCGGCCCCCTCCCGCCCGGAAGTCACGGCGTATTGGTGCGCTCAATACGGCGCACAAATCCGCCGTGAATAAGCCGTGTGAACACGGCCTAAAAGTAATAGGTTAGTCAGTTGTGAGGTGGGCGGGGCTAGCCCCAGATGGGCGGGGCATGAAAAAACTGACTCTTTTCATGACTCTTTTCTGACTGAAAACTGCAGATTTGAGCATTTAATGTTCTAAAACTCCTGCATCTTACAGAATAATGGATGCAGCAGTGGAAAGAGCATGTCTGTCACTAGAGTGTGCTGTCCTCAGCAAGGGGGGGCATAATCTATGTGACAGGTTCTCTTTAAGTCTAAAAATGCTAAATTGGCAAAATGCTAAAGGCATAGCCACTTGAAGAAAAAATACAGAAAAGTATTATATAAAAAAAAACTGTAATCTGCACTTGTAGAACACATACCAGTTGAAGTCTAAAAATGCTAAATTGGCAAATAAAAGCAAACATAGCCCCAAAAAGAAAATTGTGAATTGAAACATGAGAAAGAAAAAAATCCAGCACAGAGTGCAGCAAAAGATGTTGGTTCTTGTTGGTTATGTATAATATTTTGTGCAAATATAAAATAAAAGAGAAGGTTATAAAAGAAAGATATACAGGTAAAGCAAGGAAGACATCACAGTGTCAGAATAAAAATTTGAAGTTCTTAAAAATAGAAAATGCACAATTAAGCATATAAAATCAGATTTGCACAAACAGAAGACAAACTGGTACTAACAACTGTACAGTAAAAAACAATGTCAAAGAGAGCTAAAGAAAAGCATGTCAGGGAATAGAAACTATGGTAGTGATATGCTGGCTTTGCAGTATGTAGAATAAAGGCTGACAACAGCAAAATTTTTAATGTAGTAAAAGCAAAAAAATCTTAAAATCAGAAACATTTTATTAGTAACAATTAATTCTTCATTAGAAAATCAACTCAATGAGAAGAGAAGTAACAGAATACAAATGTTACAGTTCTTAACGGACGTTTTTTCAGACAGTTTGCGGTTTTGCAGACCGTCTGAAAAAACGGCCAAAAATGAGCACAACGGGCTCCTATAGAAAACCTGTGCAACAGTCCCCACTGCACGGTTTTCCGCCCGGTGGTTTTTCCGCCGGCGGGCCGCCCGAAAAACGTTCTGCAAGCACATTCTTCCGTCCGGTTTTCGCTCATCGCGGAGAAAAGCTGCCCTCCCCCGCACCCGTGGGGATAAACCAACTGGTATTTGTCCCTTGCTCTGGGGAGGCGCCCTAATAGCTGCTTATCTCTTGCAACATTCTAACCACAAATTGAGACACAGGAAGAGCATTGTGACGAAGTAGAAATGGAAACATTAAACAGTATGATTGACATTTAGGAGCTTCTTTTCTTCTCTTTAGAGTTTGAAGTAGTGCATTGAGTCGCTTTTCTAAAGTAAAAATTATTATGTTAATAATAAAATTTTGTTCTTATTTTACAATTTTTCTCTTTATAATTATAATCTTACAAAATCCTTTTTTTTCCCTTACTTTTACATAGTATGTTCATTTTCGTTCATCAAAACGTAGGTCAGTGGGTCAACCTTTATTCGACATACAGTCATAGCCGGCACACCACAGGTCTCGTTGGAACCTGTGGTGCACAACGCAAGATCACTATCATAGTTTCTATTCACTGACATGCTATTCTAGTGCTTTTTCTTTTATTTCTAGCCTGCTGTGATGTGTTTGTAATCATTGATAATACTACGCTAACTCCGTAAATACCCAATTAAGAATGGGATTTATGGTAGATGCTGTATTAGTTTAAAGGGGTTTTGCCAAGAAGTGAGTTCCTTACCTCTTATCTGCTCAGGAGAGAAAATTAACTCAGCATGCTGAGTCACAGAGGAGAGGAAGGGGGGCTGAGAGAGAGCCAGGGAGCAGGCAGCATCTGCAATGTTTACTCAAATAATTATGTTACAACCAGTGGATTCTCTATACAAAAGACACAGGCTCATTCACAGCTTTTTCTCCCCAGTCCCTTGCAAGCTCCTTCATGTTCCCTGTCATCAGATAAGAAGTGCAGACAATGCAAGCTCGGACAGATTAGCTTCTGTCAGTGTCCTGGTCGTGTCTAATGTAAACTGTCAGGAAACTAAGAGCATCTTAGTCAGGCTTTAGCTCTCAGAGGCTTCACTTTTTGTAATCACATATATTTAGAAAAGTGATTAAATACCCATTTTGGAGGATCCCACGTCAACATTACATCGTGGCAAAACCCCTTTAATTAATTTAATTTTTTTTATTTAATATTAATTTTAGATCATCTAATTTTATATAAATTTTATAGGAGACTATCTTCAATTGTTGAGAAAGTATATAGTTGAATATTCATTTTCGATTGTATCATTTATTATTTATTTTATAGTATTTAATTTTAGTTTGATAATTATTATAAATTAGTTTGTATTAATTTAACGGTATAAGTTGAGAAATAATTTATATTTTTGTGCCCAAATGGCAAATCTTGTTTTATTATGACAACTTGGGCTCAGGCAGACCACTTTTAACTTGGTCTGGCTGTTCTGAAAGTTAGGTGCCTACTTTTGGCATCCCACTTTCATAAATGTGTCTAATCCTACGAATGTGGTGCGACACACATCTTTGGCACATTACAAAGTGTCGGGACAGGTGTAGATTTGGAGTGTGACTCTTCATACATCTATGAAACAGGGCAATGACAGCTTTTTGGCTCAAAGTACGCCAGAAATCTGGCGAAGCCCCATTCATACATGTTGACCTTGTTGAGTAAATCATTGGTGAGTAAATCATTATTACCAAGGGTTATGACTCCATACACACTGAGATGTCTATCAAATTTCTCCTATAAAATTTAGAGAGGGATTTCATTTTCATACAAAAATGTGTGACATTTAATTATTTTGCAACCTGTTCTGAGAGGGGGTGGGGCCTCCCATTGCCCAACAGATCAATATATACAGATATATACACTACTCACAAAAAGTTAGGGATATTTGGCTTTCGGGTAATTTTTGAAAAATGTAAAAATTTTACGCTACAGTGATAATTTATCCTGAAATTCATAGCAGGCAATGTTGATTTTCTCATCTTTGACAATTTAAGGAAACAAAATCCAACAACTGTGGAGTGCATACACCATCAGAAAATGTCAGTATCTCAACGATGTCTCATGCTGTCCACAAGTTATTGGCTGCTGAGGCATGGCACCCCACTCTTCTTGAAAGGCGTCCCTCAGGTCATTGAGGTTCACAGGTACAGAGTTACAAGCTTCTATATGGTGACTAAGCTGATCCCATAGATTTTCTAGAGGTTTCAAGTCTGGAGAAAGTTCAGGTACCCCAGTCTCCAACAGACATTTCCTAATGATGCAACCTCGATGAGATGCAGCATTGTTGTCCATTAAGATGGAATTAGCTCTGTGTTCATGCAGAGGCACAATGACTGGAGTAATGATGTTATTCAAGCAGTAGAGGCTGTCACTACCATTCACAAAGTGTAGGGCAGTTCTGTATTGACTAGACACACCTGCCCACACACTAACACCACCACCACCAAAGGCTCATCTGGTGACAACAGTGGCTGATGCATAGCGCTCTCCTTGACGTCTCTAGCATTGTTGGTGGCCATCATTTCTGCCCAGAGTGAATCAAGTTGCATCACTGAACAGCACTTAGGACCACTTGTCCCTCATCCAGTGTAGATGCTCCCTGGCCTATGCAAAACTATTATGCCTGGTGGTGTAGTCAGGTACCCTTGCCAGTCGTCCAGCATGCAAACCACACTAGATGGTTTCAGCATCCAGCTGAAATTTCAACATGTTTGCAAGTATTTTTTTTTTGAAGTGTAACACACCAGCCGTTTGTTTTTTCTTTATTCACCTATACTGAATTTGAGCATTTTCATCATTTAAAAACTCTTTAGACCAGTCATGCCTCCTGCACTTGGACAAAAATAAACCTCTTGAAGCAATGTACATGGTTGCTGCCCGAGCTGCTGAAATCTTTCAGTAGACTCAAGCCTGTCTCCATACTGACCAGATGCATTACAGCTAATAGCGAACTGCTGAAACTTCACAGTAGACTAAGGCCCTGTTCACACGGCGGATTGGGGCGCGGTTTTGGCCGCGGGTTCCGACACGGGTTCCGCGGCCAAATCGCGCCTAGTTTATTAACATGGTTTCCTATTGGAAACCGCGTTAATATTCACACGCAGCGGGTTTGGCCACGGCTTCGGGGCCGCGGCCAAACCCACGCGTGTGGAGAACTCTCCTGCCAATGGGCCGCGGCTCGCGGCGCGGTTTGCCCCCTGCTATTAATTTGCATGGGAGCAAACCCTCGGCGCAAGCCACGCCCCAAACCACGCCCCACCCGCGCCGAGACCACGGCCAGCGCCCGCGCCGCAAACCCGTGTCGGGAGACGCGAGTTTGTGGCGAGGTTCTGGCTGCGGGAGCCACGGCGAGAGCCGCGGCAAAACCTGCTGCCCAAACCGCCGTTTGAACATGCCCTAAGGCGTTACTGTAGTGTCAGTGAGACAAACAAGCAACAGACACTCCTCAGCAGACCCAAATCCGTCTCCTGGCTGAATAGATGCATCACAGCCAATAGCGACCTACTGACACCTTTCAGTAGACTCAAGCCCATCTCCAGGCTGCCCAGATGTGTCACAGCCAATAGCAAGCTGCTAAAATTCCCCAATAGACTGAGACTTTATGGGGTATGTTGGCTTCATATCAGTAACAAAGTTTTTAACCACACACAAACATCAGTCAAACAGAATAGATCTGTACAAAGGTGGGTAATTCTGCAAGTTTACTATCATTTACACCAAAATCTGATATAAATTATAGTGGAAATCTATGGCAGCTTATTTATTAAGAAGCATACTTTTTCATAAATTTGGCGCATCTTCTTCGGCACTCTTATGGTTTGAATTGCCAGTCTAATTAAATCTACCTCTTAGTGTTTGGATCTGACATCAGTGAAAAGAATATAACTGAAGGTGGTAGCTAGAAGAGGTGTTAAAGATTGTGCTAGCTCATAGAAAACAATAGCAAACCTAGGGTGGATGTGGCTACCTTTAAAGTGATTTAGTAAGGATTATTGGTTTTTGATGGTAATGCATGTCTATGTGCATATAATTTTCTAATTTTTTGTAGACCCTGCTGCCTGTCTCTTTCTGCTCTAGGCCATTAAAGGGAACCTGTCAGCTGTTTCATGCTATCCAAACCAAGGAATATATAAAATAGCCCCAGGCTTTCTTGACAGAGTTACAGCATTATTTCAGAGAAAACACACTGGGCACATGGAGAAAAGTCTGATGTGCAGCTTGTCCCTACCCAGGTCAGCTGAAAGTGGCCCTTCCTTGCATATCTTTTTCATCTTTGCAACCTGACATTGTCCCATCAGTGTTCACAGAATCACTGTGTGCTGGGACACACTTCTCTGATAACTAGAATGGTAAACCCAGCTGTCTGATTCAAATCAGTAATATTTTTTAAGAAGGAATAACAGAGGAACAACACAACACAGAGTTATAAAAGGCTCCGGAATATTTACTTTACAGGAAACAAAAGTATTCACTAAAATAAACATGTTAAAAGATGTCACAGGTCCTCTTTAACTGAGAGGCCTCTCCTTTAAACAGACAGAAGAGTGAGTTTTAAATTAAAGCAGTTTTCCAGTTCACATAAAAATTAAATAATGTGCCACTGTGTAACGGCTGGGAAGTGACCTCTGGACCATGAAAGCGAGGGTTTAAACCACGCCAGGGAGCGGGAATCTAGTGGGCCAGTTTTCCCCGAGCCCCCCCCAAAAAGGGGGGATGGACTTGCTGTGGGGGATGTACCAGGTCGCTACCCCGAGATTTGCTGCGGGTGGCGGGAGGGTTGCTAAAACAGAATCTGAACAGCCCGTAGTGGGGGACAGGCAAAGGTCAGGACGGGGTTTGGGTTCTATTGGGGACCAAAGGCAGGACAGGGGGCTTTGGTTGTGGTAAAGGGGAGGGAGGCAAAAAGGAGGTACACATAGACAACAAATAAAAGGGACCTTCCTCTAAAAGGACAGGGCACTATCGATTCTCAAGGTAGTAAAAAGGGCGGGACTTAAAAGGATGATGAAAACCAATCATCGGCACGCTGTCCCTTATGTCTGACTGCAGTACCGTGCGCGGCCCACGGCACAAACAGGATACGCCAGGGCCGGGAACGGGAGCGGGGCAGGGAAAAGTGCTGTTCAGAGCGGGGAGGCGCCCACAGGGGGAGATCCGCAGGGGTGGGGCCCCTCGCCCCGATGGGGGGTTTTGGGGGGGGCATCCGTAACATACCCCCATTAGGCCCCCCCCTTTTCCTACCCCAAAAACCAATCAGGAGGTTCCCGGGTCCAGGATGTTGTCCCCGGGGCTCCCGGGATTTTTCCCTTTGGGGCCCAAACCCTTCCATTTGACCAAAAAAAAATCTCCCCCCCCTCACCGTTTTTCATGGCTAAAATCTCCTGACAAAAAAACACTTGGGCAGTCAGCAAAGGGGAGAGGGGGAACACAACCTGAGAACCGATTACGATACTTTTTTCAGAGGGAGGGTGGAAATGAATTGGGGATGCGTATAGTTGGAGGGACCCGATTTTTGTAGGCCACCGGTTAATACTCTAGACTTAAAAGGGGGCCTAAAACCCGGGGTCCAACTTTTAGCTAGCAATCTTCAAGGGGCATACCTGAATAGCCATACCTTACCCCCCGGAAAAAAGGGAAGGGGGGTCTTCTTTTTTTTGTCCGCTTGAACTTTCATACGACAGAGGCCCAAGAGGTGTTGTTTTTCCTCCCATATGGAGATAGGCCCACACCAGATTGTCCACCGTAGGGCTCAGGGGAGCGGGGCACGGAAGGGGTGGAGGGGGGTGCCGACCAAAGACAATAAAAGAAGGGGATCCCGGGCAGAACGGATTCAAGAGATTTTAAGAAAATTCGCCCATGGCCAGAGGACCAATCATCTTGTCTTGGGGAACAAAAGGCGGAGATAGGTAAAAAATCGGTTCATCTTTCCAATGACCATTGGGATTGCAAGGGGGTACGCAGAAGAGAAGCCAGACAACTTGTAAAGTGAGCAGACCTCCCAAAAAACAGAGAAAAATTTGAACCCCCCCTCAGAAAAAATTGTTGGGAAATCCTGTAGCCTGAAGATATGCTTAAAAAAATATTGGCGATTTGGGAAAAGGGGTAGCCAGGGGGGGGAACAAACGCGTCATTTTGGGAAACGGTCAGGCCCACCCAGAAAACCATATTACCTCAGAGGGAGAGATGGGTGATAAAAGTCCATGGAAATGTGGCCCGGGGACTTTGGAAACCCACAAGGCTGTAAAAAACCCGCGGGTTTTTGAGGCGCGGTGATTTTTTGCGAGCACGGTGGTACAGCTCTACAACCCCTTTACATCTTTACAAGCCCGTGCCACCTTTAGAATCGAGAAATCAAAGAACAAGCTTCCCACCCCCAGTTCCCACAATACGGGAAGCGGGGCCCTTTTCAGAATCCTTAGCCGGAGCGCAGGCGCACATACGTCTTCCCCGGGGGAGCAAGGGGGTTATGGAGCGCAGATACCGCTTTCTGGGGTACAATGTGCCGAGGAGGGGCCCTTCACCGATAAACAAAACGAGAAGGGCTCGGCCTTAATTTTTTTTTTCAGCCCGGAAGTGTATGACAAAATTAAACCAGGAGAAGAACAAAGACCACCTGGCTTCGTGGATTGAGACGTTGTGCGGTCTGAAGGAAATGAAATTTTTGGGGTCAAAAAATATTTACCGATGCGAGAACCCCCAGGGGTGGTGCCATTCCTCTAAGGCAAGCTTGAGGGCCCGCAGTTTCCGACCCCCGTGGTATAGTTCCTTTCGGCGGGTGAAAATGCCTTAGAGAAAAACCCCAGCCCCGGGTTTGCCTTGGGCCCCCCTTTTGAGTGGGGGCCGCCCCTCCCCCTACGGATCAGGCGTCATTTAAAAAAGAAGGACCTGGGTTTGCCGGACAACACAGGGGGCAGAGGCGAAGGCTGCTTTAAAGTTGGGGGAAGGCCTCTTTACAGCTTGTGGGCCATTTTTTCGGGTTTTCCTGCTTCCCGTTGGGGAGCCCCAATCGGTGCCACCAACGTTTAAAAAAAGGGGGTGAATTGCCTTAGTATTGGCGAATCCCAATAAAAATTTTATGGCCCCGAGGCCAACAGGTCGGGCCCGCAGAACGGCGGTTATTTTGTGCGGTCCCTTTTTAGACCCCCCGTCTGAATAATATATCTGAGAAAAAGGCGGTTTTTATGGGAATTTGGGATTTCCCCAGCTTGGCTAGAGATGATTTTCACCAGGGGTTTCAGGACTTTGGGCCCCCATAACGTGGGCCTCCAATTGGGCGAGAAAACCCCGAATATCATCAGTTAAAGACCAACAGGTGTACAGGAGATCCCGGAAAATGTCTTGAAAAACCCTGAAAAACCGCCGGAGTGTTACATAGGCCAAAGGTTCACCCAAAAATTGAATGCCCCCTCCCAAATTGAAGGGCCGTCTTCCACTCGTCACCTTTGCGATCCCAATGAGGGGTTTTAAACCCCCGCAAGTCTAACTTGAAAAGACTTTCGCTCCCCCGGGGACGGTCGAAAAAACTCGGTAAACAGTGGCAAGGATACCGGTTTTTAAAAGGTATTTTGTTGGACCCCCCGGTAGCAAAAAACGGTCGCGGATGCATCCTTCTTCTCACAAAAAAAAAACCGGGACCCCCTGGAGAAGAATCTTTTGGGGAAAATTTTTTGGGGGGGGAATGGGAGGGGGGGGGGGGGGGGGGGGGGGGCCTTCTGGTATGGGGGGGTGGGGTTTGTTCTTTTGAAAACAGGGTTTTTAGGGGGGGGGGGGGGGGGGGGGGGGGTGGGGGGGCTGGGACCTTAGCCAGTTCGGCCCCTTTTAGGAGCGGGGTGGGGCCCTAAGCCCCAGGGGACAGCCCGGGTAACCAAAAAGGTCTTCCGGCAGTCTTAAGGGGAAAAAAAGGGTTTGGAAGAGTCTCTTGGGTTGCCTTTTTAAAAACTTTTGAAAAAAGTAAGAAGGGCACCGAAAGCTGATAACTTCATAAAAAGGGCAAAAAAAGCCAAATAAAAACCTCAAGTTTTTGGAAAAAATTCTTGCGGAAAAAAGAAAAAAATGGGCTCTTAGTTTTGAGCAAAGGAAGCTTGACGTGGGGAGGGGAGAAACAACCGAAAAAACTGTAACAAAAATCCCGGGATTTTTCCTTAGCAAACCCTATTTTTAAAAGGCCATGGGTTTAGTTTCGAAAAGTATAGGTCCCTTTAAAACTCACCCCAAACGGAAGATGGCCAAGGGTTGGTCTAGATGGACCCCGAGAGACGATATTGGGACCCAAAAGTCGCATCCCTAAATTCCAGCTGATCCAGAAACGAGGAAGGCAGTTGAAACGAATTCCGGGTTTTCGTTGGGACCAGAACTGGGACATAGCCGTGGAAGGGGGTTTTTCACACCTAGTGACACTTCTCCAGAAGCCTGGTGGACTTTCCCAGAAAGTTGCGGACTGAGCGGCAACCCCTGAAAATGTTCAGGGCTGCCCCAGTAAGACAAAAGTTCCCCTCACGTCTCGTCAGTTCTTGCGGGGTCAGGTGGGGTCTGTCCACTTGCATGGCCCCTTCCCTGCAGGTTCCTCCCGTCCTCTAGAAATGGATGTCAATCGGTTGCCAGAAGGGTAAGCTCACTTAGGAAATGGGGAGTCCCTGGTGGAGAGGGGTTCCTTAAATTGGCTGAAAGGGGCCCTTTTGAACGTGGGCAAAAACGTGGGGACTTCCCAAACCAACTCCAAAAGTAGTGTGGGAATTCCACGGGGATTCTCCTACAGAGGAGCTCCCTTGCTTTTTAAAATTCAACGGGGGTTTCGGCAGGCTCCTCAAAGACTCCTGCGAATGTCCAAATCAGCTGTACTGGGTCGCCCCGGGCCCAAGAGGAGTCCCCAGGCAGGGCTTTCCCGGAGGAGATGACCACAAGGACCTTTCGACGGGAACTGACCAGCAAGTTTCCCCTGGGGGGCATTGGGTATGAATCCCTGCAGGCCTTAGGTTCCCCATCAAACTTCAACGGCTGGACAACCGGAGTTTAGGGCCCCGCAGAAATCCCCAAACGTTTTTCCACGGGGGAGCCACCGCCCGACTGCTGCTGCTGAGTGGCAAGGAGCTGCTGCTCATAGTATCACGGTTTAATGCTGCCTTGCTGGCGATCCCCCTTGGGTTGCTGGGCCACAAAAGGGGGGTGATGTCAAGACACTTGGTAGAGGCCCTTGGCGGGATCCCTACCGAATCAATGTAACGGTCTGTGGAAAGGGGTCCTCAAACCACCGCAAGGATGGGGTAAGCCACGTAAAGGGCGGGAAACTAAGTGGGCCGGTTTTTTTAAACCCGACCCCCCCCGCAAAGCAGGGTGGGCTTGCTGTGGCGGATTTTCTACTGGTCGCTACCCTGAGTGCTTTCTCGCGGTGGCAGCCGAGGTGTTGCGTGGACAGAATCGTAAGCGGCTCATATCAGGGGCGGTAGAAGGTCAGGCAGGGGGCTTTGGCGTGCGGGACAGGCAGAAGGTCAGACGCGGTTTTTTTTCATGGGGCAAAGGGGGGGAGGGAAAGGTACGGTACACAGTAAAAACAAGATACATGGAACGCTTCCTTTTAAAGGGACAGGGCACTAT
>JAODAL010049444.1:0-28180 GCA_025379985.1 Phyllomedusa bahiana | reverse complement strand
CAACAAAAAATGGTGGTTTAAAACTCCTTTTTCCGGCACTTTTTAAATCTGGGGTCAGAAAATTTTAATGCAAAATAATAAGGGTGCAATCTAAAATATATTTAGAAAAACGCAAGAAAGGGTGCCCTGAAAGGAAAAATACTACAAAACACAAATACAGGGGCACACTAAAACAAAGAAAAAACCTCAAGGTATATAGGAAAATTGGAAAGCATTACGCTAAGGAAAATATAAAAACCTGGGACTCTTTTTTACGTATTTGACAAGATTGTATTAAGCTCACCCCCCCAAAAGTAAAGGGGGTCCCAGAGCTGAGTCCCACACTAAACATGTTCCCTCCTAGGCGTAAATTCCCAGATGCAATTTCGGGGAAGGGTAGGACTGCAATTGGATTACCTCCGGGTTTTTTAAAAGGGGCAGCGAGGCAGCAAGCCAATGAGATTGCCATTTCTCAAATAGATCAAAACGTAATAAGGTGTGCACATCTAAAATAATTTGAAAAACGCAAGCTAGGGCCACTGAAAGGCAATAGCATACATCAACACAAATAAAAATACTGTAACAAGAGTCCCGGTTTTTAAAATTTTTCCCTTAGCAGTAATGAATTCCAATATTCCTAATACCTTGAGGTTTTACTTAGTCTTTAGGTGCCACGATATTTTTTAATGTATGCTTTCCTTTTTCGGGGCACCTATGTTTGGGTTTTTTTCAAAGTATTTTTTTTAGATGTGCACGCCTTATTATTTTTTGTGCTATTTGAAAAAAGGGCAATCTCTTTGGGCTTGCTGCACTCATGCCTCTTTTAAACCCATGAGGATAATCCAATTGCTTTTTCCTACCATTACAATAAGGTATAACACCTAGAATAAAGAACATAAAACATAACTTTTAAAAAAATAATAAGTTTTGAGAAAGAAAACGAAAAACACCCTCAAATATCCCATCAAAGACCTGTCTCCCCAAAAAAGGGGGGAAAAAAAATTTTTTTTTGGGGGGCCCCCCCCCAGGAACCTAAATAACCCTGTCCCTACTACTCAATGAAAAAAAGAAAAACAAATACCCAAATGGAGTGCACAAACAAAAAAAGTGTGTGTTAAATAAAATACAAACAGAAAATTATACTTTGTGTTCAATAATACTATAAATTTGATGATGCGCATAGGAAGATGATCAATAAGCTAAATATTCCAATTTTGGGAATATTTATGGTTATTGTTCTTCCATGACATAACATGGTCAAAAAAGACAAAATGAAAAATTACTAACAAAACAACTGGTACAGAAGGAGAGAGGTCCCGCCCGTGAGGGCTTACAGTTACGAGAAAGGGGGAAGATACAGGGGTGAGGGCAACTGGTTGGGGATTTGTAGTAAAGCTGGGTTATTGTTGGTTTAGGCAATCCGAAAAAAGGGGTTTTCAGGTTCCCTTGAAGCTGGTGAGAGGGGGGGAGAGTCTGGGGTTGGGGCAGTGAGTTCCAGAGTGTGGGTGAAGCCGGGGAGAGTCTTGGAGACGGTTTGTGGGGAGCTGAAAAAGGGGGGGCAGAGGAGAAGGCCCTGGAGGAGCGGGGGTTGCGTGGGGGGAGATACTGGAGATTAGAGCGGATGATGGGGGGGGAAGGTTATGGAGACCTTGTGGTAAAGGGTTTTTGCTACCTTGAACTGGATTCGCGGGCAATGGAAGCCAGTGAAGGGTTTGGCAGGGGGAAGAGGCAAAGGATAGCGGGAGAGGGGTAAGAGGGGCAGCAAGTTAAGGATGGATTGGAGGGGAGTAGGGTGCAGCTGGGGGGCCACAGAGAAGGATGTTGCAGTAGTCTGGCTGAGATGAAGGGCATGGACCAAATTTTTTTGTGCTTTCGAATTTAAAAGGAATGAACGGTTTCGGGAGATTTTTTTTTCAGGTGGACCGGGGGGATGTGAGGGTTTGGGATGTGTGGTTTAAAGGGACAGTTTGGGAGTCGGGGGTTACCCCAAGGGAGCGGACTTGTGGGCGGGTGAGAGGGGTAGCCATTGACTGGATAGGGATCAGGTGGGGGGGTGGATTGGGGGGTGGAAAGAGATGAATTCATTTTTCCCACATTAGCTTCAGGAGCCCGTGGGGAGAAAAGGAGGATAGGGACGAAAACAGTCAGGGATCCAGGGATAGGAGGGACATCTGGGGGGGTTTTGGAGTTGGGTGTCATCAGTACGATGGTATTGAAACCCGGGCGATCATTGTTGACCCCGACCACGTGTAAAGAAAAGAGTAGTGGCCCGGACAGACCCCGGGGGTACCCAAACAAGAGGGGCCCGGGGGGAGGAGGGGTGCGGAGGGGAAGCGCTGAAAGTCCGATCATGAGGTAGGGAGACCCAGGAAAAGCCAATCGTGATCGGGGGACAGAGGATTTGTAACGGAGGGAAGGTCGACAGTGAAAGGCAAGGACAGGCAGGAGGAGAAGCAAGAGTAGTGGCTGAGCTTTGGTTTTGCTAGGTCGTTGGTGATTTTGGGTTAGGGCGGTTTCTGTAAGTGGGGGGGTCGAAGCCAATTCGGGGGTCAAGGAGGGGGTTGGTGAATGAGAAGGAAAGGAAGATGGACGGTTTTCGGGGATTTAGAGGCAAATGGAACAGGGGAATGGGCGATAGTTGGCAGAAAGAGGGTCAGGATGGTTTCTTAAGGAGGGGTGTGAGGGTCGATGTTTAAAAGGAGAAAGGGAAGGCCCAAGGTTGTGTAGGTTAAAGAAGGGGCGGGGGCGGGTGATAACAGCATAAGGTCAGGGAATAGGTGAATGCAGGGTCAAGTTTAACGGGTTTTGGAGGTTGGATTTGGAAAAGTAAGGGAGAGGTTTTCATGAGTACAGTAAGAACAAGTTAGGGGGGTGTGGTGAGGGCAGGGTGTCGGTAGGATGGGGACACTGCAGGAAAAGAGATAGACAGAGGGGACTGGGGGTGAACTTTGTCTGATGAGATTGACTTAGTTAGGAAGTGAGGGCGAAGTGTCTGCTGAAAGAGATGGGGAGGGGGTGCTGGTGGACGAGGAAGGTTGAGGTTTTGAACGTTGTCTGGGGGTGAGACAAGGGGGGATATGGGGTGGTGAAGTAGTCCGTTTGGGGTATGGGTGCAGATTTAAATGTATCAGTGATTGTTTATAGACGAGGTCCTGTGAGCGGGTTTTTTCCAGTGGGGTTCACAAATTTTGGAAGTCGCCTCAAACGTTTGGGGGAGTCGTGTGCCAGGGGGTCGGTTTTATTTTGGTGTTCTTTTTGGTGGAGAGGGGGAATGTCAAGAGTGGGAAATGATTTGTTGTTGTGAAAAGGGGGGGCTGGTCGGGGCGTAAATAGGGGGTGGGGAGGAGGGGAGAAAGAGATTTAGAGAGATTTGAGGGGGTTTAAGGGGTTTTTTAGGTTTTTACGGGGGGGCAGTAGATTTGGGCTGGGGGGGCAGGGGTTGGGGGAATTTTTGGGGGAAGGGAGCAATTTTGGTCAGAGTGGTAGAGGAGGATTTAAGGGGTTTTAAAAGGACAGAGGGGGGTGAAGAGGTCCAGTGTGTGTCCATCTTTATGGTGGCCCCAAGGTCCATGATAGGGCCCAAGGAAGAGGGGAGTGACGGAGTTTTTTAAGTGGAGCAGGGGGTCGATTTTGGGGTGTTGAAATCTCCCATGATAATTGGGGGGGTCAGTGGAGAGAAAGTGAAGGACAGGAAGCGAAGTGGGCGAGGGAAAGGCGGGGGGCAGGGCCTGGGGGACATAAAAACAGCTACTTGGAGGTTGGGGGGGGAGTAGATCGGAACGGAGGCACCCTCGAAGGGGGGAGGGGGGAGGGAAGGTAGTGGGGGGCGGGGACAAAAAAGCAGGATTGACAGAAGAGGGCCCACACCTCCCCATTTTACTTCCAGAGCGGGGGGTGTGGGTAAAAAGAAGCCCCCGTATGAGAGTGCAGCAGGGAAGTTGTGTCAGAAGGTGTACCCCGGTTTCTGTTAAACCCAAAAAAGGGTTTGGTTTGCGGGAGATGAAGATTATGGACAAGAAACTTGTTGCTTTAAAAACGTGCATTCCAGAGAGCTCCAAAAGGGGGTGGGATAGCGGGGGTGGGGGAATGGGCTTTATATTTAAGGGGGTGGCATTTGTGCTTTTTGGTCTGTAAGGGCGGTGAAAAAAAAGTGGGGGTGGTTGGGCGGCCCGGGGTTTGGGGATATGTCCCCCCGCAGCAAGAAGAAGCAGGGAGAGTGTGAGGGGTGTGTGTGGGATAGAGCAAAAGGGGGGTTTTGTAGGTTTTGTGAGAGGGTTTTTTAAAGTGTGAAAGAGGGGGGAGAGTAAGGTCAGATGTGAGGGTAGGTTACGGGGGGGTATGGAAGTCGTTGCCCATGTGGGGTGGAGGGTTGACAAGGGTTTTTGGGGAAAAGGGAGGTGTGTGTAGTGGGTTTTAAAATGCATTTTGGGGTGGGCTAAATAAAAAACGACTAATTATTTTTACCCTTTTGGGTCTTTTTTGGTCATTTTTGGTTTAAAATTTTGGTTAAATTTTTTGAAAATCCACTTATGGAATCACTTAATGGAATTGATCTTGGTATTTATTCAATGCCCCAAATTTAATATAAGTGGTTCAAATAAAACGCCCTTTTGCACTTTTTTATTTGTGGGTGATGCGGGTTTTAAGGGGCTGCTGTGGTACAAAACAGGGGTATGAATGGGCTGTGACTTTTTTTCTGTGACTTTTTTTAAACCAAATTTTGGTTGCCTAAGATGTACCCATATCCTTTGACTGTTGTGGGGTTAAATTTCCCCTTCTCATCCTGTTTATTGGACTTTGTACATGATCTTTTTTTCAAATAATTCATAGGGGTATTTTTCAGCAAATATGTGGGTTAACTTTTGGTGTGTTCTGACAGTGAATCAGGTCTTTTTGTATAGCTCTATTTTAAAGTTGGTCTTTGGGAAGTGGGATTTTTTTTTGGTAGCATATATGGTGAATTTGGTGGGTAATAGCCCTTGTATTATCTAGTAACTGCTGACCCAAGGGGTCCCAGTAAATTTTTAAGGGGGGAGAGAGGGGGGGGGGGGGGGATCCAAAAGTGTGCTTTGGGGCCCAGGCTTCTCAAGTTACGTCCCTGGGTGTAGGTGACAGGAGCGGTCAAGGGATTGGATATAGGGAGTGAAGGACAGATCGGAATCTATCAGAATATGCACATAAACCTAGCTGTAGTAATCCAGGTATTTCCAATGTCCTTCTGAACCTTCAAAATTACTGCTAAGAGCAGACCTCGTGAATCCACCAAACACCTCTAGTCAATGTGCACAGTGCTCCCACGCTTTCTCCAAAGGTATTTCTCGGAAATTGTCTTTCATCTCCAAAAAAAACCCCTACTTCCTTATGGGATCCCTAATACACACAGCAAGAGCATTTTACTTGTTTCCTAGTAATTCTCTTTCCAGGGATATGACCATTACATAATGAGAAGTTGTTCCCTAGATAGGTTTGGAATAGACCTCCACCTTGGCATCATAAAAAGAAACAGCAGCTAAAAGTGAGAATGTCAGTAATGTGGGTAATAGGGGATCCCAGTGGTGCGAAGTCCAGATCTATTGTAAGTGTATGAAAACCAGATGGACCACTGACTTCATGGGACAGCATCGCATAGCTAAAAAAGGATTTCTAAGCAGCCCTGGCTATATGCCTCAGCTGTGATGCACATAATATGGAATTGGCCACACCATCACGTGATTGACCACAATGCAGAATTAGTTGCGGGATCAAATGTCCACTATAAAGAAATCTAACATCCCTCATCAACCTTATCACCAATATTCTGACCTCAACTAGAAAAAAATAGATTGTCCTGAGACTAACAAGAAGCCCTCCACCTTTCACCCAATGGATGTCATTTGCAAAGCTGTCTTGTTTTCACAGGATCCCTTATCTTTGTTTTCTGTAAACACTGTTCCCCAGTGCCGGTCGGATTCCAAATCCTTTCATTTCATTGGCTGACGGCTCTACTAATTTACATTCTGTCTGGCCCCCGGTCGTATTCAAGGGAGCTTGCATTCCTGCCTCTCTCACTCAGAATAAGGGGCCGGCAACATTTCACTCTGCACAGCCAGCAGCTGCACAGTAACACTGCAGCTGCTTCTACAATCAGAAAACAGCAGAATTGTGCCTCGGTGCCTAATGCTCCTGCATGTAAACATAGAAAGGAGACAGATCTGTGCTGCTCTGGATGAGTTCATAGAAGACTGGATTCAACTGTAACAACCTCCAGCTGTGAGAGGAGAAGAGATCAGTGGTCTGAGTTCATAGAAGACTGTCTAGACTGAATGCAGGGCTGTGCTATGTAAACAAACAGCCTTACAAAATAAGACTGCATAGGGAGAGGAACGACACAGTGACATGTGGACTCAGACAGAGAGGGGGGGGGGGGCACACTGACTCGGGCGTGAGCACGAACAGCGAAGGGGGGCATGAGGTCTTCCCCCTTCAGTTAAGAAACACCCAGCTGGGAGGGGAAGAAACGCCCCTGGATTTGTATAGCTGAGAAACTGAAAATACAATGAAACACACGAACTGATGAAGCGATAAATCCCCTTTAATGAATATTTAATTTCTGCTCCCAAAATTGTCATCAAACTGGATCTACAATTCTATACGGCTACATAGGTATTAATATTTTTTTAGTTTTAGGTAGATATCTTAGTCTTTCTTGAAACTCTCATCTATTCCTGCTGTGACCAGCTCCTCAGGCAGCTATTCCACAGATTCAGAGTTCTCATGCTGAAGAAGGCTTTTCTCTTCTGGAGGTTGAATCCTTTTTTTCTCCAGATGAATGAAATCTGGAGAAGGGCTTTATATTGAAATAGCTTTCCCCCATACTTTTTGTAGGGACCATTTATATACTTACATAAATTAATTATGTCCCCCCGAAGCCGTCTTTTCTCAAGACTAAATAAGTTCAGTTCTTTTAACCTCTCCTCATAACTAAGATGCTCAATTCCCCATGACAGAGATGGCAAAACTTCCCTCCTACCCCTTCACCTTTCAATCACAGTTGCTATATACAGGGTGGTTTAAAGTTTAGTGATGGATTTAAGTATCATCCCAGTGGGATCTAGAATAGGTTAGAAGTTTAAGCTTCCTATTTCTAGTGATCTAGGATGATAAGGGAGCTAGTTTGATCCCGTTCAAATGTCGGTTTTGATGATTGTGGGTTAATATTTACTACTTCAAGAGGTCTATCGAGGTTTTGTAGTTGAAGGGGTTTTCCAAGACTTGTAAAATTCTCCCTACCACCTTCCACTGTGCTAAGATAAAAAGTTAACCCAAACTTATCTCTCCCATCACCACCGTTCCAGCGCTGCCTGAGCTCCAGTTCTCCTTCCTTCCCCAGGTCCCTCACTGATGACGTCATGTTCATGGATCACATGATGCTGCAACCAATGCAGTCACATCTGTGACCACAGAGGTCAGTGATTGGCTGCAGCATCATGTGACTACAGAGGTCAGTGATTGGCTGCAGCATCATGTGATCCATGAACGTGACATCATCGGGGGTGGAGGAGGGGCACCGGAGTTCTGGCAGCCCTGGGATGGTGGTGATGGGAGAGATTATTATTGGTTATTTTCTTTTTAAGCACAGTTGGAGGAAGCAGGAAGGTTTTTTAAAGTCTTGGAAAACACCTTTAACACTTTAGTCTATCTATCTATCTATCTATCTATCTATCTATCTATCTGTCTATTATACCTATCTATCTATCCATCTGTCTATTATACCTATCTATCTATCTATCTATCTATCTATCTATCTATCCATCTATCCATCTGTCTGTCTATCTATCTATTTCATATCTATCTATCCATCTGTCTATCATACCTATCTATCTATCTATCTATCTATCTATCTATCCATCTGTCTGTCTGTCTATCTATCTATTCCATATCTATCTATCTATCTATCCAAATATATATAAATATATATATATTTTATAATATATATATATATATATTATATATAATATATTGTGGCAGAGTGATCTCAGGCACATGTTTCTACCACTAGGTGCAGCAAAGCAGGAGAACTGCAAGCAACACGTCACCAAGGTTACCTGGCTTTGGTGGGGTGAGAGCTATTTTTGTATGTTGTCAGCCACAGTACGCGGTTGGCAGCCGGGTATAGTAGTGGTGGCTGTTTTCAGTCGTTCCTCGATCAGTTCTTATCCAGAGTGGGTAACGTGTTTGGTGGGTGGCTGTTTCTGCATTCCAGGACAGGTTTTTGGCAGGTCCCTTTAGGGCTATGAAAAGTCTGGTAATACAGGCGATCTGGGGGCATATTCTGTAAGCTAGGAGAAGAGAAAACAGAACCCAGTAGGAGACTGGGTGAAGTAATGAGATACTGTTTGTGATGTTGGACGGTAGGTCCAGGTCAGGTTTGAGAGGGTGCTCTGCTTAATGTGTTTAGGTAGTGACTAGACAGCCGAGGTTTTGTTTAAATGTCTGTTTTTGTACGTCTTTCCTGTGCCTGAATAAGGGCATGAAGCCAGCTCCAAAGAGAAGCCTGGTATCGGTGTGCCATTTAATCGCTTACTAAAAGCGGTGTTCTGAGAGCTAAAAGACCCCCTTAGACTATCCAAATTGGCGACTGGACGAGTGCGAGTTTCACAACATATATATATATGCAGAGATAAGAGGACACCAGCTTCAGTGCTGGAACGGCACCAAGGGCAAAGGTGGAAATCATTTTCTTTTTGTTTTTTAAGTAGGTTAAGCCTATTTTTATTTTTTTCATTTTAAGATGTAAAACTCCTTTAATATTTTGGTTTATGGCCAAAAATTGTATCTGTATTCTAACTATAGTTTAATTAATTAAGCCCATAACAGGGGCTACAACTACCATACTTTACCTCAAATAACTATCTGCAGTTCTCCACTTTAGAAAATCTTTTTTTATATAACCTAACTAGCAGGTAATTCAGAGCTGATAGAGGGAGATTCTTTTGTCCAGGATCCTCAACTCCAGAGATGAGAGTGTTTACAAAAAGTGTCTCCTGCTCTGGAGGACCTGTCCTATCCTGCACTACAAAGAGAGTCTCCTGCTCTGGAGGACCTGTCCTATCCTGCACTACAAAGAGAGTCTCCTGCTCTGGAGGACCTGTCCTGTCCTGCACTACAAAGAGTGTCTCCTGCTCTGGAGGACCTGTCCTGTCCTGCACTACAAAGAGTGTCTCCTGCTCTGGAGGACCTGTCCTGTCCTGCAATACAAAGAGAGTCTTCCTCTGCCTGGAGGACCTGTCCAGTCCTGCACTACAAAGAGTGTCTCCTGCTCTGGAGGACCTGTACAGTCGTGCTCTACAAAGAGAGTCTCCTGCTCTGGAGGACCTGTCCAGTCCTGCACTACAAAGAGAGTCTCCTGCTCTGGAGGACCTGTCCAGTCCTGCACTACAAAGAGAGTCTCCTGCTCTGGAGGACCTGTCCAGTCCTGCACTACATAGAGGGTGACATGTATATACGGGGCTGCGCCAGTATTCTGGTGTCCTTCCAGCCCAAAAACTGGCACAGCCCTGTTCTCTAGATGTATGAGCAGACACACTCCAAAATTATGCGCCTTATCAGGCACCAGTGGCACTTTGTAATGCGCCTAAGATGTGGGGTGTTCTGGGTGCGTCGCACCACAACCGTATGATTCTACACAATTATGACTGGAGGATGGCAAAACTGGGCACATTACTGCAGGAACAGCCAGACTGAGTTGAAAGTGATTTAGCTGAGTTGTCATAGTGGAACTACAATGCGCCAAATCTCTGACCGGCAATAGAACAGGTCCATACATTCTGCCGCATTCTACACTGCTTTACAGCTATTTAGAACTGACCTCTTTGCACCTAGATCAGGGGTCTGCAATGTCGGCTCTCCAGCTGTTGGAAAACTATAACTCTCATCATGCATTTATATAATCTATATCAGTGGGCATGATGGGAGATGTAGTTTCACAGCAGCTGGAGAGCAGACGTTGCAGACCCCTGGCCTAGATTATATATGTTGCCCAAAGTGTCTCCTGCTCTGAAGGACCAGTCCAGTCTTGCACTACAAAGAGAGTTTCTTGCTCTGGATGACCTGTCCATTCTTGCGCTACAATGACTGTCTTTTGCCCTGGGGGACCTCTCCAGTCCTGCATTACAAAGAGTGTCTCTTGCTCTGGAGGACCTCTCCAGTCCTGCATTACAAAGAGTGTCTCTTGCTCTGGAGGACCTCTCCAGTCCTGCATTACAAAGAGTATCTCTTGCCCTGCAGGACCTGACCAATCCTACATTTAGAAGAAAACCCATTGATTTAAATAGGCCGCATGTAATGCTTCATTTCCCCTATGATGACACTGCAGAGAAACTAAACACTTAGGGCGACATGTACGATTTTTGCCGCCCAGGCGCCATTTTTTTCCGTACATTAGTAGCGTAGAATGCGCTTGTTCTAGCGACAAAACGTCCACTCAGGCTCAGGTAAACCACTTTTAATTTGGTCTGCCTGTTCCAGCAGTAATGCGTCTGGATTTGCCGATCAAAAGTCATAAATGTGTAGCTTCGAAAGGGGTTGGGTGCGACGCCCCCGCACCCCCCCGATCTCGGGCGCATTACAAATGCCATGGGCACCTTAAGCCCCGAAAATTGGAGTGCGCCTGGTTTTAAATATAAAGAACAGGGCAGAGCCACTTTTTGGGCTGAAAAGACACCTGACTTCTGGCGCAGCCCTGTACATATATGTCGCACTTACTGCCAGATTTTTCCCCCAAATTACAGCAAAAATTTGTGTCATCCTCTGGATCATTTTTTGCCTAATTTTTACTTTTCAATAAATACAAATTGTCCAAAGTGTTTGGTGATTTTTTTCAAAAAAGTTTCACTGTAGATTCCTGGTTACAATGCTAGGGCTACAAATAATCCAAAGGAAATGAATGATCTAGTTCTAATAAGACTGAGACTATATTTCAGAATGTTGTATAATGGTACAGTGTTAATGTCAATATATCCTACGTGCTGTATCAGGGAGTCAGTATTTTTTTTTTACCTTAATTTATTGGAATTTTTTCCCCTTTTTATGTTCACAAGGGCAGGGGTTGTAGCTATAGGGGGGCAGAGGTTCAGTCCAACTGGGCTCTGTACCCCTGAGGGTCCCCCAAAAAACCCATTCTGCACAT
This sequence comes from Phyllomedusa bahiana, assembly GCA_025379985.1. Taxonomy (NCBI): domain Eukaryota; kingdom Metazoa; phylum Chordata; class Amphibia; order Anura; family Hylidae; genus Phyllomedusa; species Phyllomedusa bahiana. The sequence continues at coordinate 17,034 of JAODAL010049444.1, read as the reverse complement.
CATTGAACTAGCAGCTGGGGGGGCCCCATTTCACTATTTGCCGGGGCCCAAAGAGCTTGAATTACACCTTTCACAGAATTTAAAAGGCATCCAAAAAGGGACCCAAAGGGGCTAAAGATCCCCGCCCCTATACCCCAAACTGCCACATGCAAGCAAAAAAAATAATCCCCCATCACACAGATATGGGGATGAGGGGAATTTTAGTGTTACTCCCCAATTTTAATGTGACCATAAATACCTCCAAATCACAATCCCAGGGGTTTAAAAAAAAAAATTGAGTCAACCAAAACCCCCCAAAAAAGCATTTTGTTTGGAGAACCAAAATGGAAACCCAAAAAAGGGTTTTAGGTTATTTTAAAACCATATTAAAAATAAATAAACCCTACCAGGGTTTGGCCCTACCCCAAACGGGGCAGCAGGAAACCTGGGGGCCCCCCGGGGCTATGGTAACCCTGGTCGTTTTTTAAAGGGAAGAAAGGTTAAAAGGGAAAAAGGGGAAGAAAGAAAGGGGCATGTCCACAAGCGGGTAGAGGGGCCCCAGAATCACTCCACGGGTGGGCTCTAATAATCAACTCTCCCCTTTGGCCCTCAAAAAATTTAAAATTCCACGGGGGGCAACAAGAAATCAAGTCCACTAGTATTTTCCCCCAAAGAAAAAAATTTCCCCCTAATTCCCCCCCAAAAAATAAATTCCCCACTGGTGGGCCCCAAAAAATCAATTCCCCCTAGTAGGCCACAAAAATCAAATCCACTGGTGGGCCCTGATAATCAACTCCACTGGTGGGCCCCCAAAACAACTCCACTGGGGGCTCCAAAAAACAACTCCACCGGGGGGCCCCAGGAATAAAATTCCCACCGGGGAAAAGCCCCAAGAATCAACTCCACGGGTGACCCCAAGAATAAAACCTCCACTGGTGGCTCCAAGAATAAACCCTCCACGGGAGGCCCCAAAAAATCAACTCCCCCCGGGTGGGCCCCAGGAATCAACCCCACGGGGTTTTCCCCCCAAGAATTTTTTCCCCCTAGTGGGCCCAAAAAAATAAAATTTCCCACTGGTTTTGACTCAAAAATTCAACTCTACTGGGGGGGCCCCAAGAATCCCCCCCAAATTTTGGGGCCCCCAAAAAATAAACCCTCCTTTGGGTTGGGCCTAAAAAATTTAAATTCCACTAGGGGAAAAAAAAAATTGGTTTTGGGGGCCCCCAAAAGAAATCCTCCCACGGAGGGATTTTCCAAAGGAAAACCCCCACTTTTGGGGGCCCAGCCCGCCCCCAACTGTCACATGGGCCCCTATTATGACTCCCGGGATGAGCACCCCCCAAACTGGGTTTTAGGCATTTCCCAAAGTATTTGTCAAATTTCCCATATAAGGTTTTTTTAATTAATAGAGGGGGTTCCTGTTTCCAAATCCTTTTTTTTTGGGTGAGACGAGAAAACTTCCCAAACAGAAATTTTTTAAATTTTGGAGGACCTGACCTCCCGCATCAAATAAAAACCCCTTTTGATCGTTTTTGGAAACCGGGGTAATATTTCTTTTCCCCTTATGGCGCTGCAGGAAACTGAAGCCCTTACTGCCACCATTTTCCAACAAAATTAAAAGCCGGCACTGATAACCCCAAAGCAGGGGGAAACACTTTGAGGATTTTTATTGAAAATTAAAACCCAAAAACCAAGATGAATGCCCCCAAGGGGTTGGAGAACCTTCTCTAAAGCAAGACGTACCCTAAAAAAAATAAACACTTTAAAGGGGTTAATGTTGAACGGATTACTACATTGTTATCATGCTTGGTTCTTTTTTAAAAAAAAGAGGGTTTTCGTAAACCAAGAAAACCGGGGAAAAAGTTACTTCTCACCCCCCGGGTCTAAAGTTTTCCTTTTTTAATGTTCCCACATTATGGGGTGGGTTTTTTACAATTTTGCGGTTTTCCTAGTTTTGCCTTTTTTTTGGTTTACACGATAAACTTTTTTTAACAAAAAGGGAGAAAACTTTCTAAAATTGCTGAACCAACATTAAACGACTACCATTTCAAAAGCCGAAGGGGAAAAGGGACGGCATTAAAAGGCTTGAAGGAGCCGCAACCCACGCAAACCCTGAAAAACGGGGAATTTAAATGGGGCTGCAGACGGAGCTTTTTTCCCTGTACAGTCTAAAGTTTTTTTTTGGTTTAAAATTTGAGTGAGGCCAAAGAAATGAGACTTCTGGATAAACTAAATATGGTTCTAACTTGGGTAAACTACAAAGAATAAGGTTGGAAAAAACAGATTCAAAAGTCCAACCCATAACCCACTGTTTTTCCGAGGGGGTAAAAAACCTCTGTGAGTTGGGAGCCTTTGTCCCATAAAGAGGAAAAACTGTCTCGCCCAAAATTCATCAAAATTTATACACTACTTTCAAAATTTTTGGGTCACCCGACTTTTTTGTTTTTTTCCTGAAAACCCAAACTTTTATTTATAAAAGAGTTAAAAATAAAATTGAAATTTCCCCCCAACCCCAACAATTTAAAAAAATAAATTTTTTTCCCAATTTTTTCCCCAAACTTTCTTTCGTCAAGAAATGTTCCCTTTAAAAAATTCCACATTGCAGATTTTTGGGGTTTCTAGCTTTAATTTTTCTGAGGTAATCTGGGGAAAATTTCCCCCAGCTCCAGAAGCCCCCCCCAAATTTAATTGGCTTGATGGGCACTTTTTGCACACCATACGGTCAAGCTCTCCCACAACAGCTCAATGGGTTTGAGATCGGGTTACTGCGCGGGCCCTCCAAACAGAAGAATACCAGCCCTCTTCTTCCCCAATATTCGGCATAATTTGGGGGTTGCTTTGGTCATTGTCCTGTTGCAGGGTGAAATTGGGTCCATTACATGACCCCACAATGCTTACAGATGGCTCAGGCTCCCTTCCGCATCGTTTCATTTTTTCGCGTCTACAAATTTCTTCTGTTACCAAAAACCTCAAAAGCGATTCGTCTCCCAAACACTTTTTTCCGATCTCTTCTGTCCCAAATTTTTGTTCTTTTTCCTTTATTAATCTTTTCCTTTTTTCCAATATGCTTTTTTTTTTGCCACTCTTTTTTTTTTTTTTTTTTAAGGCCCGCATCCCGGGGTGCCTCTTTTACTGAGATTTGACACTGGCGTTTTGCGGGGACATTTAATGAACTGCCATTTGATGACTGTGAGGGCCCATTTCTCAAACTAGAACTCTAATGTACTTGTCTTGTTGCTCAGTTGTGCAACGGGGCCTCCCACTTCTCTTTCTACTCTTGGTAGAGCCGGCTTGTGCTCTCCTGAAGGGAATAGTACACACCGTTGTGGGAAATCTTCATTTCTTTGGCAATTTCTCACATGGAATAGCCTTCATCTCTCAGCACAAGAATAGACTGTCGATTTTTCACATGAAAGTTCCCCTTTTTTCTGGCCATTTTGCGAGTTTAATCGAACCAACAAATGTAATGCTCCAATTCTCAACTAGCTCAAAGGAAGGTCAGTTTTATAGTTTCTCTAATCAGCAAAACTATTTTCAGCTGTGCTAATATACTTGCACAAGGGTTTTTAAGGGTGTTCAAAATAGCTTTCTTACACAGTTAGCAAACACAATGTACCATTAGAACACTGTGAGTGAGTGATGGTTGTTGGAAATGGGCTTCTATACACCTATGTAGATATTGCATTAACAACCAACGTTTGCAGCTAGAATAGTCATTTACCACATTAACAATGTATAGTGTATTTCTGATTCATTTAATGTTAGCTTCAGTGAAAAAACTGTGCTTTTCTTTAAAAAATAAGGAAATTTCTAAGTGACCCCAAACTTTTGAACGGTAGTGCACCTGGACCCAGGACTGGGACAAGGTATTCTAGTGCCCTAGGCAAATAAGGCATATAGTGCCCTCCAATGAAAAGCTCAGCCCACTCCATACCTTCTTGCAGCCCTTTTTCTGCCCGGAATGAATTTGGGACCCTAGACGCTTAAACCCCTCGTCCTGGTCCTGCCCAGACCAACGTCTTCTCTCCAGAATCCATTCCTCGTAAACTGTGATATGATATCTTTCAAGAAAAGTATCTAAGCCCTTCTTGAACTTGGTCATTGCCTCCACCATTACAACTTCTAGTGGCAGAGAGCTCTTCAATGTCACCGCTCTTACAGTAAAGAATCCCAGTCTCTAGATCAGAGGCTGCCATCTTATACAAGTAATTTGGCTAAAGACATTTATTGCATATCTATTGAATATGGTGGGGATCCCTTTACCCCTTTTCTCTAGAAAGAGTTGCCCCATAACAAGCTATGGAGAGTCATTTGATGAACCACGCATACAGTAGATGGAGAGCATAATGTCCAACTTCAAGTAGGCAACGTGGGTAATGGTTAAACCCCTAATGATATCTCTCTTGTATGGAGTGTCAGCACGCATACTCAACTACTGCACCACTACTGTGGAGGACTTAGGATCTGATCGCTGAGACCTTGGAGCCGCCACCAATACAGTGGTTCTCTGGTTCCAAGGCTATGCCCGGAGTCCTGTTCTCCCCTCTTAAACCCAAATTCTAGCTGCAGTGCTTTTCTTACGGTCGACGCAGCAACCCTAATTTAAAGGGCCATCTCACGCCACCCATTTTTTTCCAGATCCAATGCTCTGGGACTCGTGTCTATTTAAGAGCTGTATTTACTATTTTGCCATAGGCAAACTTAAACTCTATCAGTTCTCTATCTATTAAACACTAAAACGTAACTTTTATTATATCTAACTCTTACCTATATACACACTATTTAAAAACCTGATCTCTACCTCATCATTTAACCCTTTTTTGCTTCTGAAAGAGGGAATAACTCCCTTTCTATCATCAAGTCTGGTGGAACCCCACCTATTTAACCAGGAGACCTAATATCTATAGCAAAGTACTAGCTTCACTAAGGGATCCCAAGCCAACTACTTGGGCAGTCGTCCCTAATCTCAAGACACAGAACAAAAAAGGCCCCCTTGTGACACCGTCTGCAGCAGTGACACTTGTAGACAGAGGTGAGAAAATCACAATTTAAACGTCATCCCTGACCTCGCCGACATGTTTCCCAGCTAACCTGGCTTTATAAAGGGCTTAGAGGTCAGATCAAATGTGGTCTGAGCTCACTTCCTTTTATATCATGTTAGGTAACCACCCCATTCAGGTGCTCACCAAATTAGCCATCAAAAGAATCCACATAAAGCCCACTCCCCCTTCCGCGCGCGCACACTCATAACATGTCCTGCTAAAGCTGCCACCATGCTCTCATGAGCCAACAACCCTCAGTCAAATTTGCCATCTCCATAACGGGCTTGCGCCCCATCTTACCGTACTGCCCGTGCCAATGCACTGCACCAACAAACACCTCAGCCCTGACTGTGATGGGCTTCCGTCTCACTTCTCTCATATTATTGCAACTGCGTGCCTCACCTAGAATAAACTAAGCAACTAGGTATCACATTACACAGCAACTGCCATTCTTTGTCAATTCCCATAACCCCTTCTCTTCAATATCTAATATGCATATTCATTGTGAATATAAACTCCACTGTACAATAGACCACTGTCATATTATCTTCCCATAAAGCTATTCTCCTATGTATGTAATATGCATATTCATTCCAATAGAGCTGCAGGCCCCAGAAAATACATGTTCCACTGCATTGTATAGTATTGTCTCAAGACTATATTCATAAACTACTTCTCTTTCACATGTAAATTCATACCATTTTAATAATACTGTAGGCTCTAATGGCTGGGCCCTTTCCCCTCCCACAGTCTGACCTCACAATTTCCCCATTAAAGATTCTCTCCTACGGCTCACAGCTAGCCATTCAATCCACCATATCACAATGGGAGCATGTAAGAACTCCAGTATCCTCAAATGCCACCACATCCAGCTGCTCCCCCACTTCACAGTTGCAAGTTGTTGGTTTGTAATAGCTTTAGTTATTCTGTGTAATTTCCGGTACTGAACCTTGGCTATTCTTGACCCATTTACGATTGAACTCTGCTTGTCCTGAACCCCTGCCTGTGACCTGTTTAGCAAAGTATGCCACTTGCCACAACCTTCCACTTGTGACCCGACCAGGTCTCTGTCTTACCCTTCTGTACCACACCCGCATACCAGCTGTAACCACAAGTGACCTGTTAACACTCTTTCATGCCTGTTGCCCAGACTGGGCCTCAGCTTGGGAGCAGGATTTGTTTTAAGTTCCACCTGTATCAATCAATGGCTGTGGCAGATTATTCAGTCTTTCTGTGCCTCATTGCCTGAGATTCTCTGCTAGCTGTTTTCTCTTTTGCCCTGCAGTTTGATGAGGTATTTTCGATTTTTAGACTCTTTTTCTGTATTTTTCTGCTCCTCGATTTTGGGGGCTACGAACTCTCCTACACTTGACCCTGGCTCACTTGACTTTTCTAGTTTTAGACCCATTTCCTCATTTTCTCCCTTGTTCGTCCTGTCTGTTCTTCCCATTCTGTTTGTTATCCTACATCTCCCGGGTGAGGTTACCTCGTCCCTAGCAGTCAATTTCATCCTGCTTTGCGGTGGGCTCTGGTGAACACCAAGAAGGAGCCTTCTACCTCCTGGAGGATGTATGTTTTACATCACTTTTGTGTGGGATCTGTTTCAGGAATGGGACAAGGTATTTTGGTGCTCTAGGCAAATAAGTTATATCGCACCACTGCTATGGAAATTCAGCCCAATCCATCCCTTTCCCTTTGGGCGCCCCCTTTTGTTTGGTGGGATATGCACCTAACTTGTACCTACCCACCCGGTGTTGATTAATCACTTTTGAGTAGGTCTGTTAGCCTGGGCAAGGTATTTTTATGGTTGGTCAAATATAATATAGCGCCCGCTGGATTCAACTGCCTTCTTGGGCCCCTTTTCTGGTAGTGGTTGCCTATTTACCTGGAGGGGGTTTTCTCTTAGGGGTTTATTGGTTGCAAGTCCATTTGTTTGGTTGGCGATATCTCCGCGGAGGCCTGCGAGTCTAGCTCCCTTTGAGGTTGAGGGTGAAGACCAGGGGCTCCTGAGACTCTGCTCCTCTGTGGGCCACCAAACTGGTAAACTGACCCGAGGATCCCTACCTGTTTTGAACAGGATATTTATAACAATTACAGAATGGGTTTAAAGTGAAGAAATCCATTAAGTTGCATGTATCAAAAATCATTGGAATGGAAAAGCTTCCTGCATTATGATGTCATGAAAATTAATGAAGGGACCACAAAATCTTGGATCCAAATAGACTTCATCGATCTAAAATAAAAACAAAACAATCTTATAGCTCCAACTTTAAACCAGTAAAACACCGTTCCTCATTTTTCAACACTTAGTCTCATCAATCCTCAAGTTGATCTCAAGATTCATTCATTCCTAAATACCAAACTTACAGCTGTCACTTGGAGAACCGAGGTAATCCTTCATAAGGACCTTCCTTCTCCTATAATCAGAAGAGAAGTCATTTTGATCACTTGACGCACCCACATCTCATCCTCCACTGAGGTCATATACCAGCAGCTGATAATGACAAGTGTGGGAAAACGCGACCGCTTTCTTTTTAGACCAACATCTTCTGCAGGAAGTGTTGTTCTTGAGACTTCACTCCCGTCCTCATCTTATCTTTAGAGAGGACATTAAGCTTTATAGACATTATCTAGAGTTCACTGCTATAAATGTACAGCATCTTGGCTCCTGTTTAAAGGACTTCGAGTCAAACAGAAATATAGGGTGACATGTATGAACGGGGCTGCAACAGTTTTCTGGGGTACTTTGAGCCAAAAAGAATGTATGAACAGGCATACTCCACACTTTGGCACGAAAGTGCCTCTGTAGTGTGCCAAGGACACTTTTTTTTTTTTTTTTTTTTTTTTGAGCGCCAAAGACTGGGCACGTGTTTGCACCAATTCATAGAAGTAGACACATTATGATTTCCCTTTACTCTTGAACATTGGCTTAGAACATTTTGAACAGCCAGACCTTTTTTAAAGGTGGTCTGCCTGAGTTGTCGAATTGGCACTAGACTGCGCTGTATGTAAAGACCTGCAGAACAGGTTCATACATTCTGGCGCAGTCTATACTACCTTAAAATAATTTCAAACTGGTCTATCGGCCCCCAGTTCTAAATGATTTTAAGACAGTGTATAATGCGCCAGAATGTATGAACCTGTTCTTTTACAGGTCATACATACAGGTGCAGTCTAGTGCCAATTCGACAACTCAATCAGCCCATCCAGGATTCATACATGGCGCCCATAGTCTTACACTTTTGTATCTACATTCTTGATAGACGCAGTACTATAGTATATATTACTGAACATAGATGGCAGTATTATAGTAGTTATATTCTAGTACATAGGGAGCAGTATTATATCCAAATCCAACCCCACTACCTGTAACCTTGACCCACTGCCAACTCACCTCATCCCAGACCTCAGTCGTGTTATCATCCCATCTTCTCACCCCTCTTTCAACTACTGCAAACCTTTTGGCATCTTCCCCTCCTCCTTTAAGCATGCTACCATCACACCCATCCTAAAGAAACCATCACTTGACCTCTCCTCTCTGTCCAACCATCACCCCTTCTCATTTGTTTCTAAACTCCTCGAACAACATGTCTATCTTCAACTGTCCTCCAACTCTCTCCTAGACCCAATGCAATCTGGTTTCCAATCACATCACTCTAAAGCAGTGTTTCTCAACTCCAGCCCTCAAGACCCACCAACAGGTCATGTTTTTCAGGATCTCCCACAGAATGCACTGACACTAAGATAACACCTGTGCAAAGCCACACAGCACTACTCTACCTTCCCTCCTCCTAGTCCTTTCCTCTGCCTTTGACACAGTTGACTCATTCCCACCTGCTACAAATCTGTCATTCCTTTAGCATACAGACTTGGCCCTTTCCCTGTATCTTCCTAATACCTCACTGAACTGACTATTCAGCGTCCTCACCACCTCCTCCTCTCGACCTCTCCCGTGTGTCCCCCTGGGTTCAGTCCCGGCTCCCTTACTCTTTTCTCTCTACACTCATGGTCTGGGTCACTCAAAGCATCACATGGCTTCAATACCACCTGTATGCTTGAAATACACCCAACCTTAACATCTCCGGCCCAGACATATAAGTCTCTACTGTCCCGGATCCCAGATTGTCTATCGTGCCCATATCCTCCTTCTATACTCCTCCTGTCCTCATAAAACATTAATGAAGAGAAAACTGAATGTATCATCTTTCCCACCACCCACTCCAATCCCTCCACCTTGATCTCTCTATTACAGTCAATGCTCTACACTCTAACCGTTACCCAAGCCCGCTGCCTTGGGATAACCCTTGACTCACTTTGTCCTTCCAAACCACACATCAAACCCTCACCTCATGCCGCCTCCTCCTGAAAATTTTCACGACTCCACTCATTCCTTAACCCTGACACTACAAAATTCTGGCGTCCATTCCCTCGTCATCACCCCCTAGACTACTACAACATCGCTTTCCACTCGACCCTCCATCTAGCACTCATGCTCTCCTTCATCATCCTTAACTCTGCTGCTGTCTTATCCACCTCTCCACCTCCTCAGCCTCTCCCCTCTGTCATTCCCCTTCCACTTGGCTTCCCATTGCCCAGCGCATTCACCTTCAAATTACTAACCATGACCATACAAGGCTCTCAAACCTCTCCCCTCCAAATACATCTCTGCCTTAAAGGAGTTGTCTACCCTACAGAGTTTCACAGAATGCATGGAATGAAATACTCTGTCACTTCATGGGTTCAGACTGACTCATGTGCATACACCTCGTGCTCCAGTCTTTCAGTTGCTAATTAGATCAGATAAGGCTAAGAAGCTTTTCAAACTGCTCTCAGAAGGCTTTATCAGATCCCCAAAAACAAAAGCCCTAATAACAGATCTGTTTTATTTTACATAAATCAAGCTTTTTACTGCTCAGCACATGGACACTGCATGACCTTTGTGATTGAACTCAATCACTTTATCTCATTGACAAACAGACAGGGGGAGAATTGTTACAGGGTCAGTTACAGAGGTGGAACTGAAAAAGCCCAGGGAGGAGTCATAAATTCATTCTTGTAACTCCCTTAGGAAAACAGAGGAACAAAGCAATATATTTTGGAAAATGTCTTATTTTGTGTTCCCTACAATTTGAAAGCTAATCTTTGTAGCGACCCAACCCCTTTAATCTCCAGAAATCACCCATCACACATCTACGCTTCACACAGGACCTTCTCGTCTACTCTCTCTTACAGCTCTCACACAACCCGTCACCAAGATTTCACTCGTGCTTTCCCCAACTCGGGAAATCACTGCCCCAACACAGCAAATTCCCCCTCTCTCATTAGCCTAAAACAACCTGAAAAACCCCTCTCTTGGAGCCCACAACCTAGAATAACCCCGGGGCCCCCACACCCTCCCCCAAAAAAGTCTTCCCCTCACCCTACTCTTTCCCCCTTTTCCTGTAATTTTTGCCTTGCAGGAGGATCTCTTTCCTTTTACCGTTGTTGTACATTTGTTACTATTGTACTGTTGTTGTGTATGTAACCCCCCTGAATGTACAGCACCCTGGAATCAGTGGCGCTCTAAAATAAATAGTTATATTACTGTACATAGAGGGAAATTTTGTATTATTTTTGTTATATAATTTTTTTATATTCTTTTTTGGGGCAGTATTATAGTATTATATTCTTTATATGGGGCAGTATTATAGTAGTCATATTCTTTTATATATGGGGCAGTATTATAGTCGTTATATTCTTGTAAACCAAAGGGGCAGTATTTATGTATATTTAATATTCTTTGTAATATTTTAAAGGGCAGTATTATAGTAATTATATTCTTGTATATATGGGGGCAGTATTATAGTAGCTATATTCTTGTATATATGGGGCAGAATTATAGTACCTATATTCTTGTACATGGGGGAGTATTATAGTAGTTATATTCTTGTATATATGGGGCAGTATTACAGTAGTTATATTCTTGTACATAGGGGCAGTAATAGTAGTTATCCTTGCATATGGGAAAGCAGTTTATAGTAGTTATATTCTTGTACATAGGGGAAATTATTATAGAGTTAGATTCTTGTACAATAGGGAAAAAGTATTATAGTGTTATTCTTGTACATAGGGGGCAGTATTATAGTAGATTTTGTAAAAAAGGGGCAGTATTATAGTAGTTATTTTCTTGTACAATTGGGCAGAAATTATAGTAGTTATTCTTGTACATGGGGACGAAATATAGTGGGTTTGTAAATCGTATTATATTTTTTGTAACATAGGGGCAGAAATTATAGATTATATTCTTGTACATAGGGGCAGTATATAGTATTAGGTTCTTGTACATAGGGGCAGTATTTAGTTTTTATTCTTGTACATGCAGTATAGTATTTTAAATTGTAAGGTTTAAATTCCTGAACATAGGATCAGTACTATAGTAGTTACAGTGCCAGGCAAAAGGGTAACAATGTTTTGAACTTTTGACTTTCAGACTCCATATCTCACCATCCACTACAGCTTTGAACGTGAGGCTACCATCGTTTTGTAGACAATCATCTTGGCTACCTTATACATCAATTTGACTTGCAACTATTTAGCATATGTTTAGTCCTGCAGATTCTTGTCGTGTAACTGCATTGTTATTGTTTTGTTCCTAACAATTTAGACTTTAATTTTTATTATTTTTTAGTATTTTGTAAATCCACCTTTGGCTTTCAACAATGTCTGAATACTTCTGGGCTCTGGATCAGATTCAAGCATATGTTGACCAAAATCTGATCCTAGGTCTCTTGTACACGTTCCCAATGTTGGTGCATACTGGTTGACTCGCTTGGGTACAAATACAGCTTTTTTTCTTCAACTCTACCCAACTCTAGAATAGAGGATCTGTCATTTTTGCTCACCTGTCTCAGCAAATATTTGTATTACCCGTAAAAAGAAAATGTTCTCCTAAAAGTCTGCACTGAGCAGTTCCTCTGTTATTACACCTGGAAATCCATTGCCAATAAGTGTAGATTGAGACCCTATTAACAAAGGGGAATAGTTACAATCTAGTTCACAACTGATTCATATACGGTGATTGTGAAGACTGGGGAATTTGATAACATGTAAATTATTAAACTGAAAACTACAGAAAGTCTCTTAGATAATAACAGCGAGCAATGGACTGTACGTAACTGTATGGAAAACCGATAAACTTTGAGTTAGGGTTAAACTTTTAATGAATATCCCACACAGAACAGTAACTCCTTCAATGCATCACTGGTAAAGGCCAAACCACAGTAGCTGATTTGCAAGTATGTGACCCCCCCTCCCCCAGAAGGTACCAATTGTAAAGGGAAACCGTAGCATCCTTTGATAAACGCAGGTCAAGCTGTTTTCTGTTCTTCTAACCTTGGATAGACATTAGTGAAAGCCAAGTAGTTACTTTCATGCAGGATAATTTGAAGCACAGAGCTGGAATCTGTTTCAAGCCAAGCCAGACACTGCTCCTGCTGCCAGTAAGAGTAGACATTTCAAACGTATCTACCACACACGGTGATGCCCCGCAAGAGTATTAATCCCCATCTTCTACCAGGAAACGAGGGGGCACAGGGAAAGACAGGGCCACCGATCCTGGAAACAAACGCAGTCGGAGACCTCTGGCACCCGATATCACTATTATTGGGCAGGTTCCACTGTTTTGACTGCTTCAAATGTTTTGGAAAAATTAGCTGAAAAATAATACATTTTGGAAAATATTTGGGGATTAAAGACTTGCTAAGTCCAGGAGAATAGGAAACCAAACAAAAAAAAAATTAACTTCTTCTGCATATATAGATTTTTTTTAACAAGGTATTTGTGTAATGTCAAAAATGTTCTGCATTCATAGAATGAAGAGTTTATTCTTGTCGGATACGGAGAGATAAGGTTTTATCTTTAGCTCTCCGTCCGGGGTGGCGTTATCTGTCAGAATCGCTTCCACCATCGTCCGGTGCGCTTCCAGATTTCGGTTTTGTGTTTACTTTCTCATCATCACTGTCTTTATCCCAATCTTTCATGGATGCTCCCATCATGAAGTCATCACGGAGGATATTCCATTCTGCTCCGTTTTCGTTTTTTGCCGCCACCTGGAATGAAGAGATGCAATTTACTGTCAAAATTCAACACTAGCAAGGATGGATGCAAAATACTGGGTGACCCCCTCGCTTTGGTACCCAGAAGAAACGTGAATAACTTTTAAACCATTCACTTCTGCTACACATCCTCTCCGCCCTCGGCATCACAGACTTGGCCCTTTCCTGGATCTCCTCATACCTCACCCATCGAACCGTCAGCGTCGCACAATCTCGCACAACCTCCTTTCACCCCTTTTTTTGTGTCCCGCGGGGGTTCTTCCTGGACCACCTATCTTTTCTACTAACTCTTAGTCTGGTTACTAACAGCTACTGTTTGGTACCACCTTATGGGGGGCAACCCCAACTGTAATCCCCGGGCCCCAAATTTGTCCCCTCTTAATTCCCCGGACCCAAGTCTTTGTCCAATCCTCCTCACCCACCTTTAAACTTAACATGGAGAAAATGAATTTATATTTTCCCACCGTCCCACCTATCCCTCCGCCTATCCCCTCTTCACGTCATGCTAACTTCTCACCCCCCACAAGTCGCTGCTTTGGGGTAACCTTTTCTTCAATCCGCACATCCAAACCCCACCCGGCCTGCCGCCTCCCCCTAAAAAAATTCCGAATCCCTCACCCTTAACTTTAAACACAAAAATGCTTGTCCATGCTCTTGTCATCTCCCCCAGACTACTGAAAATCCTTCTCTGGGGCCTCCATCTGCACCCTCACTCCCCCCCAAACCCATCCTCAACCTGCGCCCATCATTCACCTTTCCCCTCGAAATCCTCTCCCTTTCCCCCTCTGCCAATCCCTTCACGGGGCTACCCATTCCCCACGAATCCAGTCAATTTAAAACCCTGACCTACAATCTCACAACACCTGCCTTATCTCCAGCTACCCCCCCTCAAGCAATCTCCCTCCCACAGGACCTTCTTCTCTGCTCCCCTCTTATCACTCCTCAACACACCATCTCCAAACTTCTCCAGTGTTCCCCCATTTTTTTGAATCCCCCAACCACAGACTCTCCTCCACTCTCACCACCCAAAAGTAACGAGAAAAACCCCTTCTTTAGGATTGTCTATAACCAAAAAAACCCGTTGCACTACCCACCCCCCAAAAATTTTTTCCCTCACCTTTCTGTCCTTTCCTCCTTCCGCAGACGTAAGCCCCTAGGGGAGGGGCCCCCCTCCCTTTTTTCCCTTGTTTTTGTCACCTTGTAATTTTTGACCCACGTTTTGTAATAACCCCCCCAAACACAGTGCTCTGGAATAAGGCCTCTAAAATAAATAATAAACTGTTCAATGTATCACAACCAAAATTTGAGCTACATATACCTTACTCTATGACAGATGTGCACAACATGCGGCCCCCAGTGCCCTCTGTACAGCCTCCAGCCATCGAGACACAAACATGCATTGCCTTGATCCACATACTTATCATATCTGCATTCAACTGATGGCACGGGTTTTTGGGGGCATCTAGGCTGGCACTTTGGGCTATATAGGCGATTTCAAGAAATCGACATGAACAATCCAGAAAAAATAATGATTTTGTATTATATCTGGATTTCTTCCTCAAGGAGTATTCATTTTGGACACCATATTGGCATATGCACAAGAACTACCTTAAAAACGTCCAATAGGTTCAAGTCAACTGCATCTATTACTTGCAAAATATTGGCCTCCGGTTCCGCAAGTGTTCTCGGCTCGTTCATATACACTTGCCTCTTCCGGTAGCCAAAGGGAAAAATCAGGAGGTGCTAAATCTGGCCAAAGAGATCATACAATTACTAAACATAGCCTGAATTCAGTCATGGGGACGCACAAGGTAGGCACTGATGGTCCACCGCGTGGAAACCCTAGGAACATTGTCACAGCACTTTTTTTTCCCTGGGCAACAAATGGGGCGAGTGTACGGGAACAAGAAAGAAATGTGGGGGAACAGCGCCCAATTTCCATCAAGAAATTTAACAGGGGATCAGAAAACTGAAAACACCTTCCTAAAAATGCATACATTAATCAAGTGGTGGAAAATATAAAACCATATTTGTGAATTTTTTGACTTCAAGAAGGGGCATCTACGTTAAAAATTTTCAGTTATCTGCCCAGCACGGAAGACAATGAAGCCCCCTTATGGGTTTGTAGTTTTGGGGTATTTTCTAATTCCTCTGTTTGTTTTTGTTTTTCAGGATGCAGTCTGGCCTGAAAATTTGGGACCCAAAGGTGTAACCCTTTGTTGGCACTTTAAGGGGCAGCACCCTTTTGAACAGTATGGGGCCCCCCAAGGGGCTTTTAACCCACATTGTAAAACAAAAATTTTCCAGTTTTGGGAAATATGCACAAAAGACATTGAAGCTTGAACATCAAAGGCGGAACAAAAATAATAAAGGACTGGGTGGACTGAAAATCCCCAAAAGATACAAGATTAGGGTTAGTTTAGAAAAAACTGCTTCAAAAGGGGGGGGGGGGGGACAGCATAATAAAAAAAGTTTAAATACATTAAAGGTCAATATGAGATCTCTCCAAGATCTATTTTCCCCGGGAAGATCCAGAACAAGGGGGCATCTTCTAAGTCTAGGGATAGAATTTTTCTACATAAACATAAAAGGGATTCTTTATGTATAGAGCAGGGGAGACTGTGGAACTCTCTGCCAGAAGATCTCGTCATGGTGAATTCAATAACAGAGTTCAAAAAGGGTTTGGATGCATTTCTGGAGAGTAATAATATAACAAGTTACAGTGACTAGGATTCTGGAGAAGGGTCTGGATACATTTCTAGATGTAATATAACAAGTTATAGTGATTAGGATTCTGGAGAAGGGTCGTTGATCCAGGGATTTTCCGATTGCCAGATTGGAGTCGGGAAGGAAGTTTTTCCCTCAAATGAGGAAAATTGGCTTCTGCCTCCTGGTTTTTTTTTTTTGCCTTCCTCTGGATCAACACCTTAGCAAAATAGGCTGAACTGGATGAACGTCTTGTCTTTTTTCGGCCTTACAAACTATGTAATTGCATGAGTGGCACCCTATAGTAGCCTTATGCATGTGCTATTTTCCTACTGGCACACACCTCCTTGATGAGAAGGTGTGCGAGTGATGGCTCACCAGTATTTTTGTACATATGTAACATCCTGCAGCTCTTCTGCATGTGAACTGGCTCTTAACCTATATGCAGCTATATACTAGGCAATTTCTCCCCTCATGGATGGTAGGTGTGTAAGGGATTGTTCATCAATATTCTGCACCTGTCCAACTTCTCTCATATAGCACTGGGGCTTTTTTTTTTTTTTTTTTTTACTACCTCTGAAGCAGTGCTTACTGCATTTGTAATTTGGAGTAGATCCCCCTAGATCTCCGAATAGTTATCAACTTTTTTCTACCAAAGCGAGTGGGACACCCTGTACTAATTTAATACAATAAGCGTATTATTTGTATTGTGACACCTCTTACATGAAGCAGTTTTACATAATCAGCAGTGAAGCATAAAGATGACTTACAAAATGCCTAACTAGTATAAGTAGCATGCTGGTCTGGCATCATAATTGTGCTTATCCATGAAGACCTCTCACCCTGCTGCTCCTTCTCCCCTCTCACAGCATGAAATCTTAGACACAGAGAGACTGCAGATGCATCTCCCTTCCTGTGATTTCTTCCATTGGCCTAAAAAATGTTTGGCCATAAAGCTGGTTTCTGAACATTTACATACAAACTGTAGGGAAGGTATGGAGGTCTACAGACTGCTCGAAAATTAGCAATATACAGAGCTATATTGCTCTAACATCTTACAAGGTTTCATGTATTCGCATAAAATACTGATTCATGTCATCTGTAGTCGGTGTCCTTGAAGCAGGGTTATCAGGAGATATTAATCTGATAAATATTCTGTAATAAACTTTTTAGCCCTTTTGCCTGAAAGTTTTGACAGGGATTTATTGATAAGC
>JAODAL010049443.1:0-28180 GCA_025379985.1 Phyllomedusa bahiana | reverse complement strand
CAAATAGATCTCTCAGCAAAACCGGCCAGGCTAAAATTGACACTATGTTAAAAACATCCTGACAGGTCTCTGTACAAAGTCCATTGGTTGTGTCCAGCGACACAATCTCTTTAGGCCACGTTCACGCTGTGTAATGTTCATTCAGATGCAATGTATGTGGAAGCTGCATGTAATACACACACCACTGTTTTCAGTGGAAATACACATAGCTTTCTCTCCCACCCCCAACATGGGTTTTGCAACACAGAAATTTAAATATGTAACATTGACACACGAATGGGGCGTCAAACCTGGAGCAAATTGGCCTTTTAATGTGCCAATCGATTCAAAACCATAGCAATACAAAAGTAAAAGGCCTCAAATTTTTGCCACATATTCTGCTGCGCATTCTTTTAACATGTAAACATAGCCTAACAAGTACTGACCCAGAAAAGCAGGGAACAAATTGACCAATGTGCCATAATTTGTATTCTCTTGGATCTGTTTTAGAAGACCTTTAAATAGATTCTTTGGAGGTATATATACGGAGGTATATTTAAATAGTTTAGTCTTTAAAACATACAATGTTGCTTTAACTACAAGCGGGTAGACGGACAATTTTTTTTCTTTTAATATATCAAATACAAACTAAATGTTTAACTCACATTTTTATGTTAAACACATTTTTTAGGAATTTTTGGTTATGTTTCCCCCCCCCCCCCCCCAGATCACTTTCAATATTTTTTAAAAATTCAAGTCCTGCAGTTTTTCACTTTGGGCCCCTAAGCCTAATAATCGTCCCGACACTTCCCGTTCTGTTTGGAGGCTTTTCACAGTAAACTCATTATCAGTAAAAGCGGGTCAAGTGAAAGGGGACACCAATGTATACAGAAACAAGAATCCACCATCAAAGAGGAGAGTCACAACCCCCCCCCCCCTCGCCCCCCTTTACAGTGAAAACCTCCCACCAAGTCTATGGACAAATCTGTCTTTTAAAATCCAAGTTCATAACTGCTGTAAATTTTCTCTCTACTGCTGTTTTTAAAACATGCAAGCAAGAATGTTCCCCCCAACATTAAGACGGGGGAAAGAGAAATCTAAATCAGGGAAAAAAAAACGACAGAGGAAAAAAAAAGGGTCAGGGGGTTGATTTAATAAGTAAAAGAAAAAAAAATTGGACATATCCCTTAATTTTTCATACCATAAAAATTTTTTAAACAATCCAGAAACCTTGTAGTCTTCACTTTGGCGAGTAGGCCTAGTAATAGTCCAACACTTCCTGTTCCATAAAGAAAACTTTTCAGTAGTCTCCTCATTATCAGTACAGGCAGGATTACACTGAAAGTTGACACTGTGTATGGATAACACAGGAATCACCATTCACAATAGGAGAATCTCATCATTCTTCTCCTCCCTTCATAGTGACTTCTTCCCAGGACCATGCCAAGAAAACTCTCTCCCTTATAGAAGTCTATGGGTCTGCTCCTGTTCAAAGGCTTCTATATCCATAAAGCTGCTGTAAAGCATCTCTCTAAATGCTGTTCATAACAGCTCAGCCAAGGGGCCTGCCCCCATTACCATGTACAGACAACAAATGAAGAAAAAAAAAAAAATCTACAATCAAAAAAATTTACAAATCGCTTAGAAGAATAAAATATATATCAGTATATAATGTTAAGAGAAGAGTGAAGAAATCAGGTGAGGCTGAGTATAACTGATGGTAAGCTTTCGGGAGTACTAGCTCCCTTCAGACATGGTGTTATATCACCTGATTTCTTCACTCTGCTACTACTTTCTATGGCTAACGCGGTACAACAACATTATACTACTATATAATGTTAAGTCACATTACATATACCAGTGATAGATTTACTTTAAGAGCTTAGCTAAGAATCATATGAAGTGCTTTATATAAAAATATTCTTGAATCAAAGAAGAAAGTAACACCGTCTATATGAAACAGCCTATTAACATTTAACGTGTGGGGTGTGCCCCAGGTTTTCCTCAATAAAAAGTGTCCTGAAGGTCACCTCGTTGAGTCCACATTAATAGCTAAATATTGTCTCACTGCCAAGTGGGGGCCTGGTTGTTAGGGGTTTCCTCTCCCCTAGGGGGACACTTAGGCTATGTACAGTACGCCTCGCAATTACGCCGGGTGTTTGGGAGTCGTGCTGATAGGCGCCTACTTCCACGACGCGGTGGGGCCCCATAGACTCTACTCACGGTGCGTATTCGCAAGTAATTGACATGTCACTTATCTCCCCACGTGTACAATATGATCATATTGTCCGAGCGGGGAGAGGAGGCGTAATCCATAGTTCTCTATGAGAACTGTGGATTATCGTAATTTCGGCGCGCATCTTGGTCGTATTAGAGCGCAAATATGACGTGAAATGCGCAACAAAATGTGCCCGTGTGAACACAGCTTTGCGCGAAGCAATTTTAATACCACAGGTAATGAGAGATTGGACTCTGATCTTTGAGAGCCCACCCAAAGTTTTGCAGCAACAACAAAAAGCATGTTGGGAGATTTCAGCTCTGAAGCAAATTGGAACTAAAGGCTGGACTGGATAAATATACACTATATATATATAAATTTTAATATAAATATATATATATATATATATATATATATATATATATATATATATATTATATATATTCTTCATTTAAGTTGTTGGGAAGTAATAATTATATGCACATCTGGACCGATGCAGTTAATGGCGAGCAACATTACCCAACATAGGAGTTTCAGTGGCGACATAAGGGTATGTTCACATGGCGATTTTGATGCTGCTTTTGGAGAGGTTTTCGGAGCGATCACGCTCCCAAAACATCATCCAAAACGGCATCAGCCTGAAACGCACTTCTTCAGAAGAGGTTTTAGAAGTGATCTTGGACGAGGTTTTCAACGCGGTTTTCACCCATACAAATTAATAGCCAGGTCAAAAACTGCACCTAAAAACGCTTCAAGAATTGACATGACACTTATTTTTCAGTCCCCAAAACAGCTTCCAAAGAAGCGCGTAAAAACCTTGTCGTGTGTGAACTACAACGCTCTTTTACATAGGAATCAATTAAAATGAACTGGAGGCCTTTTTTGGGAGCGGAAACTCTCTGAAAACCGCTTCAAAAACAACAAAAATCAGCTGTGTGAACACACCCTAAGGGCTCGTTCAAACAGCTTATTTCGCAACGGATTTACAGCCATATATACGATAGTAAATCCGTTGCGAAATCAGTTACAAATAAGTAACAGGCCGTTTTACATTGATTTTAATGGGAAAAACGTGTCATTGTTCCCAATCCGTCCGGAAACATTTATATGTCACTTATTTCCGGACGGATTCACCCCATATATGAATGGGGATTGTGAATCAGTCGGGAAATCAATGCCAAATACGTGCCACACTTAGTGACACTGATTTGCAACTGATTTCGGAACGTATTTACGATTGGAAAGTCGACGTAAATACGTTCAGAAATAAACCGTGTGAACATCGCCTATGATGACCACAATTTGCTACTTCACGGCAAACCTCATGTACTGTACTAAGCACCTTGGAAAGTAGGCAGCACGCTTCTACAACAAATGATTTATCAGAGGATTGTGCAATCTATTACTGTTTCCCCGAAAATAAGACATGGTTCATTTTTTTTAATGCAATCCAGTTTGGCTGCT
Organism: Phyllomedusa bahiana; assembly: GCA_025379985.1. Classification (NCBI taxonomy): domain Eukaryota; kingdom Metazoa; phylum Chordata; class Amphibia; order Anura; family Hylidae; genus Phyllomedusa; species Phyllomedusa bahiana. Next base: position 24,519 of record JAODAL010049443.1, on the reverse strand, counting down.
TATGCTGATGTTTGTGATGAAATCACTACAGTATATTAATACATGTTGATTATTTGTTCAACAATAAATGTGAATTATTGTTCAAAGAAAAAAAAAATGCCCTAAAAAGAAGTCTTAGCTCGTCTTTAGGAGCAAAAATTAATATAAGACACTGTCTTATTTTCGGGGAAACAGGGTGGGAAGTATCGAAGACTAAAAGTTCAATTTTTATGTTCGATTAACGCTCACTAATTACCACATTATTTGACTTAAATAGTTCTAGGACTATAGCAAGATCCCAATCAAAAAGGAACAAGCCGTCGTACGAAATTGCCTCACTTCAAATTTTTTTCCTTCAACCTGTAAAACACATTAATGAGAACTGCGAATAGGAAATCAGCCCGTTGCAAATCAGATGAAATGGGAGCTTTGATGTAAAATGCACGCTACGTTTTTTTCTACCCGATTAGAACACATGACCTGGAATCTCCTCACCTCCACGATGCCGCGGCGCACTAATAACGATCCGACTGATCAGACGATAGCAAGCTGATTAAACACACGTCTTGATAGCTTGGCAGTCGCTCCGTGCATTTGGTACAGTGCAGATGAAACAATGTCAAGGTGACTGATTTACTCATTTATAGGTATGGGATTCAAGTGAACAGATTTTTATAGAGGAAGATGAAGTCGTCTAATGCATTATATTCCGCTCATTTGGACAAGTCATTTTCCTTTCCACTACTGTACAGGCAAAAAGGCTCCAAGTGTAAATAACAAAAACTAATGCTACCTGCCAAACACATATGGTTCAATAACAAGATGATTAGACTCCTGGTTTAGAATTCAGCACAAGCTCTCCTAATTGGAGCAAAATATCGCAGTGATCAGCTAGGGCTCTGAATGATTACCAGTAGCCAATCTGATATTGGAAAACTACAGTAGCATTGCCAAGCTTTTAACCATGCATAATCATTAGGAGAAAGCTTATATCGGGTAAATAAGATGAATAAAAATGTGGATATTTACAACTGTAATAAAGCTGGAATTACACCCTATGGGTATGTTCAGATGGCTTATTTTGGGGTACATTTTGCGGCGTACTGCGCTTAATAAGGGGGGGAATGCGTCCCATAATTACAGTAATCCATAGTTCTCAGAGAACTATGGATTACGCCTTCTCTCCCCACTATTATTTATTTTAAAGCGCCATTGATTCCAGGGCGCTGTACATTCGAGGGGATTACATACATTACATAAGTCAAACGAGTACAGTGATAAGGGATAATGACAATTGGTACGACAGAGGGAGAGAGGACCCTACCCGCGAGGGCTTACAATCTACAAGGAGGTGAAAGGACAGAGTGAGGGGCAGACATGTTTGGGGAGAGTGTAGTGACAGCAAGGTTAGTGAAGGTTATAGGCAAGCCTGAAGAAATGGGTTTTCAGGTTGCTTTTGAAGCTGGTGAAAGTGGAGGAGAGTCTGATGTGTTGGGGCAGTGAGTTCCAGAGTGTGGGTGCAGCACGGGAGAAGTCTTGGAGACTCAATAGGATCTTATTGTACACGCAGTGAGATAAGCGACATGTCAATTATTTGCGGCGAATACACGCCGCGAGTAATGCATGTCTATGGGGCCTGCGGGCTGCAACCTACTCCCCCACCCCCTGCAGGAGTACGCATGTATTAGGCTATGTTCCCACGGCGTAATCGCGGGGCGTACAGTACGTCCAGCAATTACGCCAGGTGTTTGGGAGTCGTGTTGATTGACGCATACTCCCGCGACATGGGGGGCTGACAGCCCGCTGGCCCCCATAGACATGCATTGCTCGCGGTGCGTAAGCGCTGCAAATAAGTGACATGTCGCTTATCTCCCCGGGCGTACAATATGATCGTATTGTACGCCCGGGGAGAGGAGGCGTAATCCATAGTTCTCTTTCAACGCGCATCTCGCTCGTATTAGAGCGCGAATACGATGCGAAATGTGCAGCGAAATTAGCCTGTGTAAGCGTGAGCTCCCAAAACACACAATTTACTGTGGCGCTTACTGTACGTGCCGTAGCACCTCGTGTGAACAAACCCTAGATGAGCAGGACCAAAGCAATACAGCCAAGGTCCACACTAAGCAGATACTGCAACTTTTTATAGCCAATACCACAAAAATATAGGAAGCACATAGGATCCAAAATCCTACAAATATAAGCAAAGTCCAATAAAGTAATGTGATACACAGCGATGCAGTCTTCAGCGCAGCACAGGGTGATCAGACAAGTCTCCGAGAAGGATTTGCTTGTAGCCCCCTGATTTTAACATATACCCCTGGTAATAAATGGAGAAGTGCTGATGGCTATCTTCTACGGAAAAGCTCTTGACATAATTCTTCAACATGTTGGCATACATTATCTTTTACTAACCAAAAGTTAGTAATTTGGATAAACAACAAAATAGATATAAAGGGCCACATGTATGAAAGCGGTCTAGGTCTAAAACTCACTTTGTTGCCCATAACAACCAATCTCAGCTCCCCTCATTTTTCCAGAGCAGTATATGACATGAGAGGTGCGCTCTGATTGGTTGCTATGGGCAACAAAGTGAGTTTTAGACCTAAACAGTTTTCATACATGTGGCCTAAAATTTTCTTAAAGGGTCGCCTAAAATCAGCACAGTTTCTGGAAGGGGTGGGGGGGGGGCTAAGGGAGTAAAAATTCTATTCATATCCATGGGCTGTGCTGCAATACCAGACATATGAAAATAACAAGTTTACTAATGCCCTTGGGGAAAAAAATAAAAAAAAAAATAAATAAAAAAGAGCCCTCATCTCATATAACCAACTTAGAAGCAATGCTAAACAGAGAAAGCAAAAAAAAAAAAATATCACAGTAATTCCTCACATAATCCCTTCAATTTCCTTAATCCTATTTGGTCTCAAATGTCAGTTTAAACAAAGTATTAAAAAAATCTTCATGTTGCGTTGCTTCTCCTCACAACACGTTGTGCATCTGAAAGGAAACCACCTGCAGCAGAAGCCTCCCCCTATACTGTGTTGGCAAGGAGGGGAGGGAGGGAGGAGAAAGCAGAGATCTTCAACATCCGCTCCTTGACTAAGATCCACCCCTTAGTCTTACACCTGCTGAAAATGGAACAGATCAGGAATTTAACCCTGTAGGGTTTCTTAAAAAAAAAAAAAAAAAAAAAAAGTTTATTAGGCTGTCTTCACAGCATTTAAACATGGTTTGTACAAAAAAAAAAAAAAAAAAACACAGTCGGTTTTCAGATTTTCCGCTGGCCCGGTACACTGACTGCATGGAAATCTGACAGGAGCAATAGCTTGTTTTAAAATCCACCAGATTTTAAAACTGACCAGAAAAAAAAATTTGTGCTGTGTAGACTACAACACAGAGTTTCTATTGTGGTCTATGGGGCACTGGTTACAATTAGATTTTCGGTGGATTCTAAATACCGAATCCACCACAAATCCGACCATACCAACTAGTGTTGTGGAGACATAGCCTAAAGCCCCGTTCACACGGCGGATTTGGCCGTGTGTTAGGCCGCGGCTTTCGCGGCCAAATCTCGTCCCTACCTCGCGTCCCCTGAAGTGGTTGCTGGATGTAGTCGCGGCGCAAGTGGGCCGTGGTTTGGGACGCGGCTTGCGGCGAGGGTTTGCCCCCATGCAAATAAGTAGGCAGGGGGAAAACCGCGACGCCAGCCGCGACCCAGCCGCAGCGCCACCGCCGCGCTGAGGACTCCGTCAAGAATTGACAGGAGAGTTCTCAAACACGCAACGCAAACCTGCGGCGTGTGACTATTAATGCGGGGTCCAATAGGAAACCATGTTAATAAACTAGCCGCAATTTGGCCACGGAACCCGCGTCGGAACCAGCGGCCAAATCAGTCGTGTGAACAGGGCCTTAGGCTATCTTCACCCGGCTTATTTTGGGGCGCATTTCACTGCATATGTCGCCCCGCAATTACTGTAACCCATAGCTCTCAGAGAACTATGGATCAAAGGCTCCTCCTCCCCGCACTCGTAACTGTACAAAATGGGGAGATTTAACGAGATAGCAATACATGCCTATGGGGCTGGCGGGATGCCGCCCCCTCCCGCGCGTGTACGCACCGATTAGTGAGAGCTCCCAAAACACACGATGTATTGCAGCATGTACTGTACGCGCCACAATACATCGTGTGAACATACCCTTAATCTGCAGGATTTTATCTGTAATCCTGAAACAATGGGTATGGATAAAATAACCACCTACATACTATTAGAACTTCTTTCTAGGTCTCGTGTTCCTTTTAGAGCGGTCATATCAAAGGTTATCAGTATTCTGCTTCTGGTGGTTTATCAGCTATCATCATTTTCCAATTAAGCTGTAATGTCGAATCTTTGAGGATCTTGTTCAGAACTCTGAGTGACCTCCATTTCCCTCTACAGATACACCGGCTGGAAAAGAAAGGACACATCTTGTTCTCGCTGGGCAGCACGGGTGTGAAATTTTTATGTAGCCAAACTCTCAATAATTCACAAGTCACTTTAAGCTGCAAAACAACATCAGCATTCTTGCTCCCTCTAAGCAACATACACGCATCATCTCCATATGATTGCATCCATTAACAATGTACCAGACAGAGGACAATCTGGACTGTTGCAACGCGCTTGTATACTATAATTAGTGCCATTTAAGGCTACATCTACATGGAAGTGATTTACTGTCGGAGCTTTAAGTGGAATCCATAAAAAAAAAATCTGACTGGTTAATCTCCATAGACCTCAATACAAAATCCGAGCTGTAGTCTACACAGGTCAAAAAAAAACTTAGAACATGCTCTACAATCCGCCGTATTTCACTTGAAAGCGGTGGATTATAGTAGTGTTCAAATAAATGTGACTGCTGAAATCTTAAAAAAAAAAAAAAAAAAAAAAAAATGTGGAGAAAAAAAGAAAAAAAGAAACTCTTACAAAAAAAACTAAAATAGTGTAAAATACTGGTCAGATTCTTATTAGAATCCAAGGAGTTTTTTTATTGTCTGCTTTGGGGGATAAGCCAAGGCTATGTTACACAGCAAAAAAATTTAAATTGTCGATCCCACCTATTATGAGGGGGGTCACATTTTCAATACTGAAAAAAGCTTTGAATTCTTATTCCCTTTCTAGACGATCCCCCTTTTAATATGCCGACACATCAGATGTATTAGATTGGGCATGAACTTCTGCAGTGTAAACCAGGCCTAAGGCACAGCAAATCTGGTTTTCCAATTGCATGGAAACAAAGAAAATGCTGACCATAGACATTAGATAACTGGTAGCATTATTCCTACAAAATTGTCAGAAACTGCTTACAGTCTAATGTGCAACTGAAAACCCTTAAAAAGTATTTGCTATCGGGTAAAATTGAAAGGCCCTATCCTGCGTCACCCGGGAGACAGATGGCATCACAAAAACCTGAAAGCAGCTGCCGCCTCTCCCTATCTTAACCAGTAAGGGCTTATGTGGAAGCTGGGATACATAGCTGGAGGCCAAAGAGCGTTCCACCGACAGCGATGTAGATTTATTGCCAAGGACAGGATCAGATCATGTCCTGTTAGACGAGAAAGAACCCCGTGGGGTGATGGGGGTTGGAAATCTGCCATGTAAGTTGGCCCCAGCTCGAGTCCAGGACAGGAGAGAGATTTATGGTCCTGCCACTCTCGGTCTACATCCATCTACACAAATGATGGGAGTTTCACTATGTGCACAGGTGAAGAGACAAGCAGCAGCTCATATACAATAATCCTTCTAGTTCACACGCTTTTCGGGGCAAATTTTCGTCCGAAAATACTTTCAAAAAAATAAAAAATTTGATAGCATTGATTCCAATGTAAAATAGGGCCCCGTCGTTCACAAGAATATTTTCGGGCGTAAATACTGTATTTCGTCTAAAATTAAGTCCCCTGTCACTTATTTGGGGGGGATTTGCAACAAAATCCCCATTGTAAAAAGGGGGTTGTATTACGACCCAAATACGTCCACTTTGGACACGTATTTTAAACGTATTTTGGGACGTTTGGGACGTTAAAATTTCCCCCGTTTTCCGGTGAACATTGCCTTACGTTAGAACGCATTGGGAAGCCTACATTAAAGGGGTAATGACCTTAGAATAGATTCCACTAGTAAAGATACCCTGGTCACCCCAACTGAAGAGCCGTTAAACAAGGACCGTGGGGTCTTTAGAACCCGGGTTAGAAAACCCCGGGTGTTCCCTGTGCAAAAATTCTGGAGCATTTCCTTATATTCTTTTTTGTGCTTTTATTCCTTCTACAAACGTTTTCCCAAAATTTGTCACCGGTTTTTAGAAAAGGGGGGGAAAGTGCCCTGCACAGTCTGATATTGTCCAATCAGTACGGATAGTGTCTGTGTGCAGTGACATACCCCTTTAAGAAATGGGTTTGGTAACACCCAGTTGACCGATTAAGTAATACCAGAAGGAATATCACAACAGATTTATAAGACAAGATTCTCAAGAATTATTGTTATTTCACAAGGAACCCAAGTATTTACTAAAACAGACACCTCAGGTCAAGGTTTGTTCACACGACGATAGTGAAATACGTATTTGGGTACATATTACAGACCGAAATACGTACCCAAATATGTATTTAAAGGGGTTGTCTCACTACATTGATTCATCTTACCTCAGTCCTGGTTTTTTTTTTTTTTTATTTCACTTTGGATTCAGGGGCGTTTACTGGCTTCTATTAGGGACCATTATTTGTCCCCGTTTTTGTGCCTCCCCGGTTTTTTTGGAGAAAATCCCCCCCCTTCCCTAGACATGTTCCCATTCGTCCGAAAACCGGGAAAAAGAAGAACATGTTTTATGTTTTTTCGGACCGGATCCCCTGTAAAAGTTTTTTCGCCCCGGGGTTTTTTGACTTTTTTCCCCAAAACCGGGCCCAAAAACCCCCCGTGGGGAAAAAGGCCTTGGGTGCAGTTTAAAAACCAGGGTTTTAGCTAAGCAACCAGTGCTGGAGTCTTCAGGGGGAAACAAACAGGTCTTTGCTAAGCAAAACCCGAGGAGCTGATCAGGGGGTTGGATCAGAGTCGGGTCAGTGACTATTTTGGAGGGAGCGAGGTCAGAAAAAAGGACCCCCCCCCCAAAAAAATAAAAAGTTGGGTTTATTTGTTCGATCAAAGAGCAAGAGGAATTGGGTCCGGCGTGCTACGCCCCAAATCTTCAGCCTTAACACATGAGGAGTGTAATTGATGACATGGAGCGGGCAAAGCCTGCCCCCGGGGGGAAAATTTCGTCCCAGGGCAAACAGTTTCAGAAAAAAATTTTTCATCTGTTTTCAAAAAAGTAGGGTTTCAACCCTCATCAAAACGGACTTCCTGGGGAAATTCCCTTTTTATACCGACATTGTTAAAATGTTGCCCGTGGACCGCTTTGGGCCCCCCAAACCAAGTTAGTGTAAGAGGCCGTTCTCTAGCGGGAAAAAATGAGATCAGATGTGAGGTCTGTAGCAGGATTGATGGAGGCAACACTATTTCTCAAAAACAAATTCAGAGACTCAAAATTTTCCCTGCGGTTTTGCATATTTACTTTTTTTTGTGTCCTAAAGTAATCCAATAAATTTATTTTACCTGAAAAGCAAAATGATAAAAATGTTTTGAAAATGTAACTTTCAGGCCCATATCTCCCCCATCCACTACAGTTTACGGAGGCTACGAAATTTTATTACAGTCCTTCCCTATTTATAATAAAAATTTGATTGAAAATTTTTTGCATTGCTTAGTTCATTTTTTGCTCTAAAAATCAAATTTTTAAATTTTTTTTATTTTTTGTTAGTATTTTGGAAATTTTCCACCTTTTTTTTAATACTGGAATCCTTTTGGGCCCTAAATCAGTTCAATCGATCCCAGGTCTCTTCTCACATTCCCAAAATTTTGGGTTTGCAGACTGGACTTGGAACAATAAAGTTTTTTCTTCAACTCCCCCACAAGTTTTAAAAATTTAAACATTGTTACCCTTTGCTTGTAGTGTCTGTTCTATTTTAAATAGCTTGATTTTGTATCAAAAGGGGATAAAAAACCCTGATGTTCCCATTTTTACAGTAAGTTTATCACTTAAACATGCCCGTGTATGAGGGAGTCGGAGCCCCGGAGTCCGAGGTTTGGGAAATTGGGGATCGGGGTTTCGGCTTGCCACCCCCACAGCCCGAGCTGATGTCCCCCATACAAAGGGGTATCTAGGAATGGTAGGACATGTTAATGGAAAAAATATTGCAAAGGATTGTTTTTGCAAGATCTTCGACATAAAAAGAAATCCTTTTGTGGACATCCCCCTTTAACAATGTTTTTTTCCCTTCAGTTTTCATGTTTTAATTAAATATGTTACCCGTTCAAAATACTGCGCTTTACGGATCCCTACAATAAGGACATGTCATTTTTATCCGTTTTTCGCATTTTTAAAAGCCCATAGAAATGGGGAGTTTCTGCAATCCAGAAAACATTCCAAATGCATAACAACTTGGGTACGTATTTTTAAAATTTTACTTTGTAAAAAAATTCGGCCGCCGTGTGCAATAACCATGGGCTGTTCAACAAATTATGGGTTCTAGGAAGCAGGCCAATAACCTTGCCCAAGCACATGACTCAACCAATGTACCCCCGTCCACAGACCCGCCCAAAAACAGTGGGCAGAAAAAAAATATAGACCCTCATGCCCCTGAAAAGTATTTAAGCCCCGAAAAAGGCAAAGAACAAAAGGGGAAGATTTAAAGGTAGGCCCCACTGAATAAGACCCCCTTGCCGTCGTGTTGGGCCCAAAAAGTTTCACAAATTGAGCTTAAGAGCCTTTGATTTCCACAAAACTAGATGTACAGAAAAGCATTAAGTCCCTTTTAGTGGGTTTTCTCTTCATCTCAAATGCTGCTGGATTTTTTTTCTGTGTGTCGCAAAACAATGGTGTTCCAAAGGTCTATAAATTGGGTTTTTTTGAAAAATATTTTTTAGAAATGCAACAAATGCCCTAAAACCATTTTCAGTTGACACCCTTTTTGGTTATACAGTTTCTAACACACTTTTCAAGGAACAAAGGTTTGCCATAAATAGGGTCCCTAGGCACTGTGTGTCCCAATGGAAAAGGTTGGCTTGCTCAGGAGGGTCACAGGCCCCTTAAGTAAAATAAGGGGCCCTCCCCAGGCATAGGACAAATACCGGTCGGTTTGCCCTGTATTTTTGTTTGCGCCCCCCCCTGGCCCGCGCGATGGCGGAAACAAACCCCCCCCCCCCCCCCTTGAGAAGCAAGATTCCTCCCCGGTTTTCGGAGGAAGATGGTCTTGCTCTGTTTTGCCAAAAGGAAAAACCCCTGCAGTGGGGACGTGCACGGTTTTCCATAGAGCACAAAATTGTGCTCATTTTGCCGGTTTTTCAGGCGGCTGAAAAAACCGCAAACCCTGAAAAAAAACCTCCAAAACCCGTGTTGTGGGGACTTGCCCTAAAGGTTTAGTAGCTTTTTTTTTTTTTTTTAGAAAGGCTGTGACTTCCCCAAACAGATGCGTGGGTGCACCACTGCTCCCCACAAATATAGTATGCAGCACTGCCCCCCTCTTACCCACATGACCATCAATGCATCAAAAACCCACACACACGACAGAGGGAGGCAGTTCCCCGAGACGTCTCATCACAGCTTTCGAAAATAATTTTGAGTCACAGAGGGAAAATGTTTTAACAAAAGTATCTGAGAAGTTGGGACTTTGGGCGAGAAAGCAGATAGATTTAACACAGTTTAAAAGCAAGGTTTTTGCCATGGGGAGGAAAAATCCTTACGATTACAAGTTAATGGAAAAACACTGGGTTTAAAAATGACATGGGAAGGACTTGGGGAAACTTGGTGGGCAGTAAACTTAATTTAACAGCCCGTGTCAGGCAGCATAGGTCAAGGGGTCATTAAGTCAATGGTTTTGAGCACCATAGAATATTGGGGGAATTTTTCAAGGGGTTCGCCAGAAAATTCTTTTTCCCTTTTGCGCCCAAAAACCGCTTTTGGCTTTACTATGTTTTTAGACCGTTTCAGGTGCTTCTTGGGCATGGCTTTTTTTAAAAAAAAAAAAAAAAAAAAAAAAAAAAAAAAAAAAAGGGCGTGGTTACACTGGAAGGGGCATGGCTTAAATGTGATTAAAAATGCACCAGGATGTGCGACCAAATTCTGGCGTAAAGGTAAGCCAACTTAAAGATGGTACAAACTGAGAATAGACGTTCTAACCTGCGCCCAGATTTATCAACACTATGATAAATGTGGCACATGTAAAAACTGGGGGTAGTCTAACTTTGCATGTCTAAAAAAACCCAAAACACTTTTGATAAATCTGCCCCATTGTGTACAGTTTTTTGGGGCGTGCACGGAAAAAACTTTGTAGAACTTTAAAAAGGTACAAAGGGGGCAAAAAAAAAATAATAAAAGGACTGGTGGATACAAACCAAAAGTTAGCAAGATTTGGGTTATTTGTTTAGAGAAAAGCTGTTCGGGGGGAATAATAAATATGTTTAAAATACAAAAAGGTCAATATAGGATCTCTCCAAGTTTATTTATACCCAGGGTGTATCTAGAACAAATGGGCATCCTCACGTCTTGAGGAACGAAAGTTTCTAAAAAAAACATGAAAGGGTTCTTTTTTTAAAGCGGTGAGATGGGGAACTCTTTTGAGGGAAAGGGTCATGGTGAATTCACAAAACGATTTCAAAAAGGGGTTTGGATGCTTTTCTGGAGTGTAAGATAAAAACGGTTATAGTGACTGGGATTCAGGAGGGGGTCATTGATCCAGGGATTTTTGCGTTTCCCCGATTGGAGTCGGGAAGGAATTTTTCCCCTAAAATGAGGAAAAATTGGCCCCCTGCCCTTTGGGGTTTTTTTTTGTTTCTCTGGATAACCTTAGAAAATAGGCTGAACGGGATGGACCTTGTTTTTATTCACCCTTTAAAAAAAATATGTAACTGATGATCCTTGATCAAGGGGGACCAGGGATTTTGCAAAGGGGAACCCTAAAATGAATGTTTTAAATTTTATCATTGTAAGGGCAACCGTCGTGTTTCTGTGCCGTCCGGAGACCCCTTTAACACAGCTGACTAAATAATCAATCAGTTATGAAAAATTAATCAAAAACGATTAAAAAATAGCAACAATGGCTAGATCTGTAACATATGGTTTTGTGAGCACCCAGAATACAGACCAATCTTTCCTTAATGTACGGTCAGAATTTCAGGACTACTGACCACCTTAATCCTACAAGACCCTCTTCTATTTTCTTAGCTCAGGGATCAGAGAATTACTACCAGTCAACATGTGACATGAGGTGAACCAACGGCGGCTCATGATTAATCATATGGCTTGTAATACATGAGCGGGGTGTAGCTAGAAGCGAACCAAAATCAGCAAGCTTTCCCCGGTGCAGCATGAAGTCCCCACAAACACTCATATGTGCCTTTTGTAAAAGTCTATTCCGATACAGCTGCTGCTTGATGGAAGAGTATAAAACAGGCCACATTCAATGTCATGAGCAAACAACACAGTAGTCCCTAAATTATTCTTCACCATAACCGGATCTGCCACCACAAGGTGGCGTCACTCTATTACTCTACACTTCTGCTAAAGGGCAAAAAATATTTAGATGAAAGATTAATGTGTATACATGGAAATAAAAAAATACAGCTGAAAGGAGGCCCTGCAGCAAAGCTAAAATGCAACAAAATAGAAAGAAGGAAAAAATTCTAAATTGTTGAACAATTTACAGAAAGCTGGGTTAACTTCAGGTTAAAAAACACTAAGGCTAGGGCCACAGAGCATAGGACTAAAAAAAGTAGGAAAGCCGTCGACAATTTGTCCTATGCAGGACCGCGTTTTGGGTCACAGATTTGCTTAAAAAACTGCGGTCGGTTTTAGTTTTTGCTGTCAGCCCATACAACTGAATGTACGAGAATCTGACGGCAAACTGAGGGACTCCAGCAGAATTTGCAACATGTTGCATAATCTGCCAAATTTTTTAACACGGGGGTTTAAAAATGGGGTCTTAAAAGGGCCCCAATTTTTTTCATCGTGTTTTACCCAGCACGGGTTGTCCCGTTCCGATTTTGGGGGCAGTTTCCCCTTTTGAAAAAAAAAATTCTTTTGCTGTTTTAAATATACCCATAATAAATTTATAAAAAAAGTTTAAAAGGGGGTTTGCCTTTTCCCCAATTTTTAAAAACCCACTTTTCAAAAAGATTTTGCCTTCTATTTTGGTAGAAAATAGTTAGTAAAAGAAAGGAAGCAATCCTAACTTAAAATTTAACTATTAAAATAATGGATAAAAAAATAACACTATAATGCTATATAAAAAAAAAAAAACAATGATTCTAGAAATATCAAGAAAAATATAAAATGGTAAATCAGCTGTGTGGAGTTACAGATAGGCTTAAAAAAATATCAATAATGTCAGATGTGGACGGGAGTTTTTTAAAGTGAACGTCAAAAAGGGGACTTCAATGCGAAACCCTTTCCCTCGGGAAAAATGCAACCAAAACCCCTCAGTTTTAAGAGTCCCTGAAAAAAACATTGTCAGTTGGTTTCCCAAGATCCCAAATTTGCTAACCCCCCCTGCTATCACACACATCTGAAATTTCCCAAAACACTAGGGCATCACGGGCACTTTTCTGTATTTTGATGAACAGTTGGGTGGCAGGTTCACCCAAATTTTTTCATTTTCCCCCCTCATTTAATGTAACATGGCGGGGACCATTGAAAAACTTAGCATTCTCCGTTGACCCATACCCCCTGGGTAGTTTGTAGGGGCTTTTGCGAACAGGGCTCTCAAAACCTTGTGTCTCATCTGTAAGTAGTTTGTAATGTGTTTAAAATCTGTCTTTTTGTCCCCGTACTTATTTTCCCTTTTAAAATTTTTAAAATGTGCGAATATGTAGGCGCTATTTAAAAAAAAAAAAAGATTAATTTTTTTTTTTATTAAAACAGTACCCCAGGAAAATTTTAAATGTCCCTAATTTTTCATAAAAAATTACTTTTTAAAGGGAAAAGTAATCGTATGATAAGGGCGGCCCCTTTCCCGTCGGTGGTTCCCCCCTATAAGGGGGGCTTTATTTTGTTCCTATCACACCAAAAAAAAGCCCCCAAGACTTTATACATTAAAAGGTTTTAAAGAGAAAAACAACCCCGGTTTTATGTTTTTTTCATTTATCCCGACGATTTTTTTGGGGGTTTTCTAAGCCATCAGGGACAAAATTGAAGATTTTACACCCGGCTGGGAATGACCTACCCGGCAACAGGCGAGCGTTTGGTGAGAAGGCGCAAAAATGTTGGGGCAAATATTACAAAAAAGTAAGAGACACAAGATGACTGTTCCTCCCTTCCCCGTTTTAGGGCTCCCTGCAAGAAATTTTCCTCGTGAGGTAAGGATGGGTTCCCGAGAAAAAATTTCAGGAATGATCCCCGGAAAAAAACACGGGGGACATGGGGCCCCAAAGACCTCAATTGGCTGGGAAACCCCCAGTTTCTAAGATTAACGTTCGTAAAAACACTAAAATTGGGCCCTGGTTTTTAAAAACCCCGCAGGGGAGCAAAAGGGCTCCCTGCCCCAAACCCGCAATGTCCAGGCCATTTGAAGTTCGCCCCAAGGAAACCAAACCCCATGAGCCAGAGGAGGCAGGGGAAAAAGGGGCATGTGGTCAGATGAGGGCCAAAAAAAGCCCCCCCCCCCACCCCCCCCCCCCACCTTTTTGGTATCAAGTTTCCCTCGCCCTGTTTGGAGGAAAAAAGGATGAATTAAAAACCACAAGAAAAAACCCCGTCCAACCCCTGAAGTTGGAAAGGTTTAAAAAATTCAAAAAATGGAACAGGTACGGGCTTTCACCCTTTTTGAAGGGGGGGATGAAAGGGGGTATGTATTGGGGAAAATTTTGGCCAAAACTTCCTTCCCCTCAGTAAGAGCAAAAAATTAAAAAAAAAATGGTTCATGGGTGGGTTTCCAAAACGACAAACCCCGAAACACACAGACAGAGCAATTTTAAAGGGTGGCTCCCTTTAAAAAGCATTTCAAGGTCCTAGAGTGGCCTAAACCGTTTTAAAGACCTGAATTCCCCAATTTAAAAATTTTGGAGGTAGCTGAAACTTTAAGAAACCCAACGACAGTTTTTTATGGAGGAAATGGAAGAAATCCCTTTTGCGTGAGGCAAAAATTTGGGCAAGAAACTCAGGGGGAAAAGTTTGACCCTGGAAAATTTATACAAAAAGGGGGTTTTATGTTTTCAGAAAACTGTACTTTCTCTTATTTCTCCCAAATTTTTAGGGTACCTTTTGATAACCCCCTTTGAGACCCCTTTCCCCTTTTTTTGTAGGTGGGAAAAAATTTTCAAAATCAAAAAATTGCCCAAAACCCATTTTTTCCCCAAATGAAAGGTGCACAATGTATTTTCTATTTTAAAACAAACAGGAGGGCAACAAAACCCCCATGTAAAGTATAAATTTTTGTGAGGGGGGGCTGGAAAAAACTTTTTTTGAATTTTTGGTTTTTTTTTTAGAATTCTTGTTTAAAAATAAAAAAAAAATTAAAAAAAATTCCCCCCCCCCCCCCTTCCCAAAAAAAAATAAAAAATTTCCCCCTTCCTAAAAAACTTTCCCCCAAAAGGTGCGTTTTTGGTGTTTTTTTTTTTTGTTTTTTTTTGCAGAAAGGCATAGTAATTAATGTTGTGCATTTCTGCACAAAAAACGCATCGTGTGAAAGTACCCTAAAGCTTTAACAGGCCACACCCAGCAATGATCAATCAAGCTAATCACTAGCTGTAGCAGTAATGCCTGCACCCCATAGGAAAGTGATGGGTGTAAATGATTGAAAGACCTGAACGAAAGGGGGGGTAAATTATGCATCACCCGTTTTAAAATGGAACAATAGGAGACCCATATATCAAAGAAAGTGCAGCCCGAACCCCTAAACCAGGCATCCTAAAAATGTGGGCCCCCCAGTGTTTGGGGGAAAATTTCAACTCCCCTCATTTCCCCCTGTTATAGATTTTATTAAAAAGCAAAAATGGGGGTTGTGTTTCCCCAAAAGCCCAAGTTTCCGCCGTTTTAGGATGTTTTGCTCCCAAGCACGGAAAATAATCTTTTAAAAAGTGAGGCTTTGTGTACTTTTTTTTCCCCCCAATTGTTACCACTATACAAAAAAAAAAAAAAAAAATGTTCTACCTACAAGACTAGGTTAGTCTAAGGATATGTCCACACTATTTTTTTTATGCCATTTTCAGGCCAATTTTGGTTTGAATTCCACCCCCAAAAAATTCCCTTAAACATTCCCAAGAAGCTGGGAAAAATAGGAAAAAAAAATTTAAATAACGCTTCCAACGCTGTATTTAGGGGTCTTTGATAAAAAAGACTGCTAAAGGGAAACAAAAAGGGGAAGCACTAAAATTTTGAAACCCCTGATTTAAGAGTCCCCCCCTACTATTTGGATGTAAAAAGCACATAAAACAAACCACACATAGAACAGTTCAAGGCCAAAGAGAGCAAGCCAATGTCCTGAACTCCACAAATAAAAAATGAAAAAAAAAACCGACAAAATTGCAAGGGGCCCCATGAAACAGGAAGGCCCTTGGGTTTTTTGTAGGAAAAACCCGGTAATGTATAGCTTTTCCCCAGGCAAATAAATTAAAAATTTTAAAAAAATGTGAAAAAAATATATGCTGGGAAAGGGAAAAACTAGAAACTCTTCAAACTTTGGCCCTTTTGAATCCTTGCCAAAAGCCCCCTCAAATACAAACAGCTTACGAAAGAAACACCTTCAGTTTCAGCTCCCCTGGGCAATGTGTACAAGGGAGATTCCCGCACACAGATAATGATTTCTCTAGAAGTTGCTTTCAAAGCAACTAAAAAAATTGGGGTAGCACCAAAGGGGATTAGGGGGAAAGCTTAGCGAAAAAGGTTAAAGCCCATATAGTGTTTACAGTAATCCAAAACCTCCCTTCAATAAAAAGTATTTAAAATTTATTTATTTTTAAAATTATCCACTCACCCCCTTTAATGTTTTATGGGGTCCATCTGATTGCTGCGTTTACTAAAAGGTGTTCTTAGTTTTTTTTTTGTGTAGTTTTTTCAAAAGGATTTCATGCCTGTTTTTTTCCCGCTTTTAGTGTTCAAATTTGTTAAAAAGGGGAGAAGGGGGTTTTATGATTTATTTTGAACCTTTTTTACCCGTGAAAAAAGGGGGGGTTGTCATCACCATGCCTTTCCTACAGTGTGTCACTTATAGTAACCCAAAAATCTGTTTATGGGGAGGGTTTTTAGAAGCTACAGTGTAGCTGAAGGGTAGCCCTTTCCCGCCCTTTTAAATCCCCCCAGGAACCAAAATGTGGTTTTTTTTTTTTTTTTTGGGGACAGCACTACCCAATTGAGGGGTTTTTGTTTATTTTTATTTTTTTTGCCCCTTTTTTTAAATTTCTAAGGGGGAACAAAAAGGGGAAAAGGGGTGAATGGGGCAGCACCTGTTTGGGTTTAACCCCTCACTTTTGCAGGGAAATATGTTGGATTCCTAGGCAGGGAATGGAATTTACCAAATAGTGCCTGAAAAAAAAGGTGTTTTTTGGCTGAGCATGTGCCCGTCAGGGAACCAAAAAAGTTGCTTGTCAATGGTCGTTATCCTCTAGGGCGAGGAAAAAACTTATTGATCAAATTAAAGGGAGCGGTTTAAAACCGAAAAAAGGGTAATAAAAACTTTTTAAATAAAATGGTGAAAAAATTTATTAATTTTTCAAGCTTCCCACATCAATTTTACATTTGTTTAAACCCCTTTATAAATATATATATATATATATATATATATATATTTTATAATATATATATATATATATAATATCATATACATACACATACACACACACACACCACACACACACACACGGGTGTATATATGAATGACCTAAACAGAATGCAGGGGCAGAAAGTCAGGAGCATTTCAAGCACAATAACCCAAAAGTTAAGTAGTGTTGTATAAAGAATGTAAAAAGTCCATTGCGGGAATACCCTAATTTATTTTCTTTAAAAATCAACTGGATAGGTTTACAAGACTGTTGCAAAAACAAGTGTGTCCAGTCTGCACATTATAGGCATCACAATTAATACAATTCAGGAGCATAATTGGCATCACCAACTTTAAGGAGCAAAACACTAAAAGAGACGACCTATATACTTCACTTCCAAAAAGTTGCAATAAAGAGAAACATGCATTTAGTCCTAGTTCATCCAAAAA
This sequence comes from Phyllomedusa bahiana, assembly GCA_025379985.1. Lineage (NCBI taxonomy): Eukaryota > Metazoa > Chordata > Amphibia > Anura > Hylidae > Phyllomedusa > Phyllomedusa bahiana. The sequence continues at coordinate 7,277 of JAODAL010049443.1, read as the reverse complement.
TAGGAGGGGGTGTTCTGAGGCGCTAGTTATTATGGAATCTGGGATATGAACACCAGCTGCCCACATCATTTAAAGGAACAATCGACCAAAGAAAAATCTAGTCTATTCTTTATTCATTCCTGTCCAGAGAACAAAAGAGCGGTCATTACCTACTATTTATAATGAGACTACTACAGATAAGCCATTTTTTCAGTACCTGCAATAAATGGAGATTAGTCTGCCTGACATTCCAGAGTTTTATATCTTTATTATACCAGTTAGAGAAGGGGAAGATCTTATATGTAATTTTAATTGCATATGACTGCTGAAATAAAAAGTCATAAATGTAATTTAAAAAAAAAAAAAACTTTCTGATGGAGGTGTCCCTTTAATGATATGATCAAAAAGAGTAAATACAGCCATTACTCATATGATGTCATGCAAGCCACATGATAAATTCTGTGGTTATCTCAAGCCACACGTTTCATTATTCCCATGACTTGCACATTTATCAGGGATGTGACCGTACTAGATTACGGTTTGCAGTAAATGCTGGTTATTCTGAGGAAAGAGAAGTGAAACTGCTGATTACTGGGCTGAAGGAGGTTATTCAGTGAACCACACACAACTGCGTAGTAACCAAGTCAAATGTAGTAAAATAGGTCAGATACAACACAGAACAAATGATTTAAGTATTTCCTTTCTTGTTTTGCTGGTCTGTTCAGGAAAGTTGAGGAACTCCAGAACTGGTTTCCAAGTCTTACAAGAATTTTTGGTTGCTCATGAATATACTGTTAAACATAACGGGGCACCATTTACTAATACTGTCTAATAGTTAGACAGTGTAAACTTAGACTACACAGTCTAAAAACGTGGCAGTTTTATGGCTCATACCAGATGAAATCTTGTGTTCAGACATGTTTTTCTAAAGGGAACGGCCACACGGCACTGACAAAATACCGGTCGGATTATTCAAGCAGCATTTGACTTTTTTTTTTTTTTAAGACGGCTGGGCTTGCCATCAGAAAATCCGAGCAGAGTATACTGCAGCTCGGTCTATTAAAGTCTATGAGGAGGGTTGACAGTCAGTTTACAGACTGTTTTCAAATCCGAAAACAATCTGTAAAGCTGACTGAAAATTGGTGCTATGTTGACGGACCCCAATTGTATACCACTTCTTACTATTGTGCAGGATGTTAACACCTTTCTGCAAAACCATATGGCCTTTCATGAAGCCACATCCACCATATCCGATGCGGCACAAGCGTGTGTAAAAACCCGTCTAAAACACATGATAAATGTAGTGTTGCACATGTGCACCAGTATATTGGCTTAAGCAGAGACAGAATTCTGGCGCAACTGTCATAATAAAATGTGCCCCATTGTTTTTAGAGTTCCACACCGAGTGTAAAGTGTTTTGTGGTAATGTCAGCGTCTAAAAAGAATTGATGGCCAATAATAATAATAAAAAGTGCCAGAGGCCGAAATTTGCCTTGGGCATGCCAGTTTGTTTGCTCCTTAAAATACCCCGCTGGCAAGCATGGAATTGTCAACAAGGAAACCGAATTTTTGGCATGTGAACCTACCCTGCTCCTAAGGCCTGAGCACATCAGTGTGCCTAGTGCTTGCTCCATCTTGACTTGTTCTTTTGTTCCCTAGAGGCGGCTTAGAGGAAGGCCAGTACTGGCCAAAACGATCGTCTCTATACATCTGCTACCTTCTACTGCACATACATTATTACATGTTATGCTTCATGGAGAGTTCTGTCGCTTGCATGAATCACTAAGCATCATATGAAGAGTGCTGTGAATTCACTACACATACATTTACGTAGACCGCAATGAAGTCACAAACTGAAAACATACAGAACTGATCCCATATGTGCCAGGTGTAAGTATAAGTAGTCCACTGATAGACAAAAGTGTCAAAACGCAAAATTTATGAGGGAGTGTTGCTTTTAAATGGATGTGTGGCCATAGGATCACATGTATGTGTTTAGATCAACTACGGTGTGACTCTTCTGCACCCGGCACATATTGGATCAGTTCTGTATGTTTTCAGTTTGTGACTTCATTGCGGTCTACGTAAGGGCATGTATCCACAGCACTATATAATATACTTTAAAGTGTCAAAACACCAGATTTATGAGGGAGAGAATATCACAGTGGCTCATACCATATGATAAATCTGGTTTAGACTTTATTAGCCGTGTATGTTCACACAGCTGATTTTGACGCCGTTTTGGAAGCAGTTTTCGGAGCATTTCCGCTCCCAAAACAGTATCAAGACCTCGCCTGAAACACACTTCTTCAGAAGAGGTTTTAGACACGTTTCTTGACACGTTTTTTGGGTGAGGTTTTCAACACTGTTTTCACCCATACAAATTAATAGCCAGGTCAAAAAACGCGCCTAAAAACGTGTAAAAAACCGCACCGAGAAACGCACCTAAAAACACTCTTCAAGAAACGACATGACACTTTTCAGCGCCCAAAACAGCTTCCAAAGCAGCGCGTAAAAACTTCGTCGTGTGTGAACTACAAACGCTGTTTTACATAGGAATCAAATAAATGAACTAGGGGCATTTTGGAAGCAGTTTTTGGGCACGGAAACTCTCCGAAAACTGCGTCCAAATAAGCTGTGTGAACATACCCCAACAGTGACGACAATAATAGACAACGCACACATATAGATATTCACATACGGGTCATTCCATGTCAAGTGAACCAATGATTTTTACCTCTAACATTTTTCATTCTTTTGAGATTTTGTTATTCTGTAGTAGTGTCTCAGAGAATACAAAGTGTGAAGAAAAAAAAATTCTAGAATTTTTTTTCGATTTTTAATTGATTTTCAAAGTTCGGAAAAAGTGTGAATTTTGGTGTTGCCTGCCTTTAGGGCATGTCCCCACGGCAAGGGTTTTTGGATGGTTTTTCCGACGGTTTGCGGTTTTAGGAACCGTCAGAAAACCTGCAACAAACTCTCTCCCATAGACTTCAATTGAAAAACCGCCCTGCAGTCCCCACTGAACGTTTTTTCCGCCGGGCGGTTTTTCAGACCGCCGGCGGACCGCAAAACATTGAACAAGCACAATCTTCCCACTGGTTTCTAGACGGAAAATTAACATTGGAGTCAATGTAAACCGCTCAAAACATGAGCAGTCGCCAATGCATATTTGCATCGCGTCTGTCCGATGAGTCTTTCGGATGCTCTCCAAGAAATGACATGTCAATGCTTGGAGCGCATCCGAAAGATGCATCGGACAGACTCAAATATGCATCGGTGATCGGTCATGTGAACGCCGCTGCGTGTTTCTCATTGCCGGCAGTGATAGTCACTGCTAATTATTAGATGCGTGTCTGGGTCCATCTGATCGGACCCAGACACGCATCACAAAAGTGGATGTTCACACGGACTAAAGACGCTGTGCGAACATACCCTAGGATACAGCTTCAGAGCTTTCGTGTCCTGACATGTCCACTTTTGAACAAACTGCAGTCTCTACACAGACATCAAAGGAGTCTGTGTGCTACAATATTGGCGAGTGTGTTCGGTGCTGGTGACCGGTTACTGTACTCTCCAAAGACTGTGAAAATGAAGAAGTAGAATGGACTTTGTGTTCTTCTGGTCCAAGCGCCATCCTTTTTGTAGCCAAGAAAAACAGACATTTTAAAAGTTAACAAAAATCAGATATTAACTCAGGTAGAGCCAAATACCATGACACAAAAGGAAATGGCCATTGTTAGTAAGCGCTTATGGACAAGATTACATTTCCCCCCACTAGAAGTGACAAATTGATGATAGGCCAGTTTAAAACGTACTATTAATGGTTTGATTAGTTCATATTTTGTAGAACGAGGATTTAACTACTGTACTATTCTTTTTAAACACCTCATAAATGACATGTTTAGTGATATAATAAAAAAATTACTACATGTATAAATAGGCATTAAAAATATTGGTTCTTTTAAACTTGTTTTAACATAATTAGGATAAGACTATTTAGAAAATCACACTTGAAGATATGATCACCTTTTTTCTTTTGGTTTGTTCAATTCAGGTTGAAAATGTCGAGCAAGTTGTGTTATGATGATTAAGACGTATTTATTCTGGTATTTGTTTTTTGTGTTTCTCTATTATTGCATATAGATGTTGAATTCAATAAGTTGTAGCTGCTAACTGCTAGCAATAAAAAGTACACTTCAGCCTGCAAAAAATGCACCCTCACTGACGTCCGTAGGTGTTAGTACAAAAAAGTTATTGGTCGCACAAAATGGTGCCGCAAGTTTTAAAAAATGAAAATGTTTGGAATTTTTTTTTACAGTACCAAAGCATAATTGAAACCCTACATGTTTAGTATTGGCGGATGCGTATCAACCGGTAGAATACGAAAAAAAACACATTTACCGAAGATTGAACGCCGTAAAAGCAAAAACACCCGCAAACATGGCAAAAGTATGTTGGTTTTTTTTCCACAATTAGTTACACTTGGAATTTTTTTTGCCATTCCCCAGTATATTCTATAGTATAGTGAATAATACCTTTAGAAAGTACACCTTGTCCCGCAACATAAAAGCCCTCATAGGTCTATGTAGGTGGAAAAAAAAAAAAAAGTTATGGCTCTGGGAAGGCTAGGAGGGAAAAACAAACGTGTCAACAAAAAACACACACAAGGTCCTTAAGGGGTTAAAAAAAAAATAGACGAGTTTGATGTCCCAAATTGAATCCCTGTACAAATAAAACCAAGAACACAAGTAACGAACATGCATTTTTTCACAATTCATGTTATTTTCACAATTGCGCATCAAAATTTTGAATTTGATTTCTCCAAAACAAAATAGATAAATACATAGTCTTGTGACATATCAAATGAAAGCCGGTACCGTTCTGAGAAAAAATGATCTCTCCCACCACTCTCTTAATTCTAGCACGAGATATGATAAAAAATATAGTCATACCAGGCCAAGTCTGTAAAAAATTAACTGATGAACTAAAAAAATCAAAACTTTATTTGTAATTCACTAAAGGTGGACTTCATAAAAATAAAAAAAAATCTAAAGACGTCACGTAAAAAAAAATATTCATATTTGGATCACTTGCTATGGAATGACTCATACGTGTCCTGCATGACACTATGTAATATGCGGATAGCAAGTTCCACAGCCCTGAAGAGTGTGAGGCTACATAGGGATTTGAGAGGCACTAGGAGGAATGCTTCAGTTCCTTCAGATTACAAATCAGCTTTTTTTATATGGTTGTTTCGCTCTAAAGCTGCATTTGAAATCAAGTGCCAATTACTTACAAGCACAGCAACTGTTTGTCACACCAGAGCAAGGTAAAGCCTTCCTCCATCATTAATATATACCAGCTATGGTGTCCTCGTCCCCCCATTGTGAGCGCCGTGCATATGCTCGCATTTGATAACACACCATTAAATAACATGATGAAGTTGTAAATGACATTGTCACATGCTCCATCAGCCTGGTTGTGCTGATACCGGCTGCTTCAAAGGCTTGCTGACATGGAAAGAGGGGGTTATTTTGGGTAAAAAGGAAATGGAGAGTGATAGGCCACAGTATAGATACCTCTGTCAGAGAGAAGGGTGTTAACTAGTGGAAAAGGAGTTTGTCAACTGTAATTAACTAAAAAGAACAAAGTTAAAGATGCCATGTAGTAAAAGAATACTGGTTTAGGCTTCTTTTACACATGTATTTTTTTAAACAGGGACAAAGGCACTGGAGGCGTATAGGACAAAAATACACGGGGGAAAGAAAATATCTAAAGCAAAGAAAAAAAGCCACAAAATTATGCACTGTATTTAGTGCATTTAGGCCTGGTTAACATGTGCACTGGAGGTTTACAGATTCTGTCAAAAATAGCAGAGCGCTATTTATGTTAAGATGGACATCATGATGGAAACCCAGTGAACCCCATAGACGATGTGGTCTAACAATAGAAAAAAAAAATTATATCCACTGGTCAAAACCAAACATTTTAGTAGCAAAGACCCAAAATAAGCTTCACTTATGATCACAAAATCATCATCAGTAGGCGATACACATGAACACTGGAAAACCGGACAGCCCCAAAATGTATATGGCGGTCCCCCAAATGCCAGATAAGAAAAGGATCGGTGAGTTGAATTTCAGAGTGCTGGATACTTTGGTTCTCAAGAGAAATGAGCTGTCATCACAGTTGTCTGGTAGTGGCTCTCTCCCTTTTCTCCATTTAGACACACTTAAAGGAGTTGTCTCCCTTCAGAGTTTCAGAGAATGCATGAATGAAATACTCTGTCACTTCCTGGTTCAGACTGACTCATTTGCATACAGCTCCCTGCTTGTACAGCTTTTGTGCTGTGCTTTCAGAATGCTAATTAGATCAGAATTTGCTTCTCAAACTACTAACAGGACTTCTTATCTGATCCCCAAAACAATAGCCCTAATTACAGTTCTGTTTATTTTACATAAATCAAGCTTTTTACTGCTTAGCAGCACAGGACACTGCTGAGACCTGTGTGATGACATCACTCACTGTTATCTCATTGAACAAACAGCAGGGGGAGAATTGTTTACAGGTCAGTTATGGAGGGAACTGAAATAGCCAGGGAGGTCATAAATTCACTTGTATCTCCTTAGGGAAAACAGAGGAACAAAGCAATACATTTGGAAAAAGTCTTTATTTTGTGTTCCCTACAATTTGAAAGCTATTCTTTGTAGCGAGACAACCCCTTTAAGCCGTGTTCACACGGCTTATTTAAGCTGTAATTGCGAGCTGGATTGCGCTCGCAATTCCGGCTTGAATAAGGGGTGGGGGGCGCTGCCCGCCGGCCCCATAGACTTGCATTATCCACAGCGTGTATTGCGCCTGGATAATGTGAAGGTGACTTTCTCCCCGCCCGGCGGATTCGCCGAGCGGCGAGGAACGGGCGGAATCCACTGTTCTCTATGAGAACTGTGGATTACCGTAATTACTGTGACGGATTGAAGCCATACTGCAGCACAAATCCGGCGCGCAGAACGGCTCCAATCCGCAGCGAAATAAGCAGTGTGAACGGCCCCTTAGCCGAGCTTGCATGTACAAGGTGAGGAGGAACAGCGTCACCCAAACCCTAGCTATCTGTACCGTATGGTATAATTCATACAATATCATACACAAAGACAGTGGCCAGAGGGAGGGGGGGGCTTCTTGTCATCTTGGCTGTATTTAAAAAAAAAAAAAAAAAAAAAAAAAAATCACATGAAATGTCATGTTTCTTAAAGGTCGTCTCACTATATTTTATTCATCCTGTTTTTTTCTTGGTT
>JAODAL010049442.1:0-28180 GCA_025379985.1 Phyllomedusa bahiana | reverse complement strand
AACTTGTTGTATGTAGTTAGACAGTTTATACTGTCTGTTATTCAGTTTGTGCCTGGACATGCTATCCACCATGTAAAGTTTACTGTATTTCTACCTGTACACTGTTTTATGTTTTACAAACAGCCTATGTGTATTCTAATGTACATTTTTGTTTGTCCATCAGTTTACCCAATCCTACGTCCGTTAATAAAACTACAGACTTCAAACACGGTCGTAATTTAATTGACAAGTAGGAAGGCGTTTAGCTGCCTGTCGAGCTCCACATAGACCCCGGGGGTATGTGAAGTGGGGGCAGGACAACCCATGCAGGTGGACCGGGCACACTTGTCGGAGTTAGAGCTGTCCCGCCGCCGGATGGAGAACCTTTGCCTCTACTGCGCCACCCGGGAAACCATTTCCGTAGGAGTTGTCCGCAGCGTCCTCACGTTCGGAACCTCGCACCTAGGTGCAGTAGGAAGCGTCCTTTAGTGCTCAGTCTTCCTCTCCACGACTGATGTTGCCAGTGAGGGTAACGTTTGAAGCTGGCCTATCTCTTCGGGTTCCTGCCTTCCTGGACTCCCGGCTCCCCCGGGAACTTCATTCATGCCTCCCTGGTGTCTCGCTATCGCTTGCCAGTGATCCGTCTGGAGAAGCCGTTGCTTATCTCTTCCGTCAGTGGGTAGCTTCTTAGCGACTCCATTCAGTTCATAACCCGGCCAGTAACCCTCCGTGTAGGGGTCCTACACACGAGAAGACCTCCTTTCACGTCCTGCCTCGCGCTTCTTCGGCAATCCTGTTGGGGCTACACTGGCTGCAACGTCACGCTCCTACACTTGATTGGAAGACAGGCGAAGTCCTGCGTTGGGTATCGGAGTTCCAGGATCTCTGTTTGGTGGCACCACGCCCGGTGTCCATCTCTCCTCCCAGTCGTCCGTAAAGGGCCTCTACAAGGTCTGCCAGCGGATACCAGGATTTTGGAGATGTATTCTCGGAGAAACAGGCTGAAAAGCTACCGCCCCATCGGCCGTATGACTGTCCCATAGACCTCCTCCCCGGAACCAGTCCCCCACAGGGTAGGGTCTATGCCCGAGACTCAAGCCATGTCGGCCTACATTCAGGAGAATTTAATGAAAGGATTCATACGCAAGTCCTCCTCTCCAGCCGGTGTTGGATTCTTCTTCGTCCAGAAAAAGGACGGTTCTCTTCGTCCGTGTATTGATTACAGGGGGCTAAACAAGATCACGGTGAAGAATCGCTACCCTCTACCCCTGATATCTGAGCTCTTTGATCGTCTCTGTGGAGCCAAGGTGTTTACCAAATTAGACCTACGTGGAGCCTATAACCTCATCAGAATTCGAGAGGGGGACAAGTGGAAAATGGCCTTCAACACGCGTGACGGGCATTTCGAGTATCTCGTGATGCCCTTTGGGCTATGCAACGCCCCAGCCATTTTTCAGGAGTTCGTCAATGACGTATTCAGGGACTTGCTGTACACCTGCGTCATAGTATATCTGAACAATATCCAGATTTTTTCCCCTGACATACAGACTCATCGGGTACAAATACTCCAGGTTCTGCGACGTCTGCGGAACAATCGACTGTATGCCAAGCTGGAGAATTGTCGGTTACACCAGGCCAGCCTTCCTTCCCTTGGGTACATAGTCTCCGATCGAGGTCTGCAGATGGACCCAGCTAAACTCTCTGCGATCCAGCAGTGGCCACGACCTGTCGGTCTTCGGGCGATTCAACGCTTCCTAGGATTTGCCAACTACTACTGGCAATTCATTCCCCACTTCTCTACACTGGTGGCTCCTATCGTGGCTCTCACCCGAAAGAACGGGAATCCGAAATGTTGGCCTCCGTCTGCCAAGAAAGCATTCTCCCAACTGAAGACAACGTTTTCCTCAGCACCTATTTTGGTCGGTCCGGATCCGGCGAAGCCCTTCGGCCTAGAGGTGGATGCCTCTTCCGTAGGAGCAGGGGCGGTCCTGACCCAGAAGGGTCCTAAATAGAGATGGGCGAATTTCCCGAAATTCGTTTCGTTCACTTCGCCAAATTTCTCGGCAAAAAATAACTTCGTTCCGAATTACTTCGGGACGAATCACGTTAAAAAACAGCTATTTCCAGCTGCACAGAGCCTGCAGGGTGCTGTAAAAACGTTGTTCCATGCTTAAATATGCAGAGGAGCTTGTTTGGTCTTCATACAATGTTGTGTTTTAGTAGACACGCACATGACTACCGCGCCTTTAGAATCGCTTCACATATAAAATTCCCTGGGCCCATTTAAAAGGGCAAAACTGACCAAAAAACTGAAGCGGGAATGTTGCCTGATAATGTCATGCCAGAGAAAGCTGGAAAAAAACAAGCTGAGAGCTCAGGTGGCAACATTTGTGACAGAGTGTGGGGGTGACCGCGGCAGCACAGCAGCATGAGGTCAGACAGTGGCACAATGACATTCTGGAGGTGGCAAAAACAGGAATAGGCCACAGAGTGGCACAATGACACAGTGTGGAGTTCACAACAGCAGCAGCATGAGGTCAGACAGTGGCACAATGACAGAGTTGGGAGGTCACGGCAGCAGCCACAGCACAGCAATGAGGTCAGACAGTGGCACAATGACAGAGTGTGTAGGTCACAGCAGCAGCCACAGCCCCAGCATGAGGTCAACAGTGGCAAAATAACGGTGTAGGTACGGCAGCAGCCACAGCACAGCATGAGGTCAGACATGCATAATGACATTCAAAGGGGTGGCAAAAAAGAGTGGGCCAAGGTGGGACAAGACACAGTGGTAGGTCAGGGCAGTACCACAGCACAGCAGAGGTCAGACAGTGGCCAATGACCAGTGTTAGGTCACGCACAGCCACAGCAGCAGCATGAGGTCAACAGTGGCAAAATGACACAGTGTGTAGGTCACAGAGCACCCACAGCAGCAGCATGAGGTCAGACAGTGGCACAATGACACAGGTGTAGGTACGGGACCCACACGCAGCATGGGGGTCCCCATGGCATAATGCATTTAGGGGTGGCAAAACGGGGAGTGGGCCACAGAGTGGGACAATGCACAGTGTGTATCACGGCACCCCACACACAGCATGGGGGTCAGAAGTGGCACAAGACACAGTGTGTAGGTCACGGCAGCAGCCACAGCACAGCATGAGGTCGGGCATGGCACAATGAATTCGGGAGGGGGGCAAAAACAGGAGTAGGCCACGAGGGGGACAATGACACGTGTGGGGTCACGGCAGCAGTCACAGCAGCAGCTGGGTCAGACAGTGGCACAAGACAAGTATGGGGTCGGGGGAAACCCACAGCAGCAGCATGAGGTCAGACATGGCCAATGAACGTGTGGGGGTACGGAAAGCAGCCACAGCAGCAGCAGAGTCAGCAGGGGCAAAATGAAAAAGTTTTAAGGTAAGGGGCAGCCCCACAAGCGCATGAGGTAAACGGGCACAATGACACAGTGGTAGGCCCGGGAGCAGCCACGCAGCGCATGGGGTCAGACGTGGCACAATAAATTTTCTGGAGGGGGCAAAAAACGGGAGCGGGCCACAGAGTGGGACAATGACACAGTGTGGAGGTCACGGCACAGTCACAGCAGCAGCATAGGTAGACAGGGCACAATGACAGAGTGTGGAGGTCACGGCACACCCCACGCAGCACAGAGGGTCAGACAGTGGCACAATGAACAGTGTGGGGGCACGGCAGCAGCCAAGCAGCAGCATGAGGTCAGGCAGGGGCACAATGAATTCGGGAGGTGGCAAAAACGGAGAGCCACGAGTGGGTCAATACACAGTGTTGGAGGTCACGGCGTAGCCCAGCAGCAGCATAGGTCAGACATGGCACAATGACACAGTGTGTGGGTCACGGCGCAGCAGATGAGGTCGACACTGGCACAATGACATCTGGGGGTGGCAAAACATTTTAAAGCCACAGAGGGCACAACGACAGAGAGGGGAGGTGACGGCGGCAGCATGAGTCAGAAGTGGCACTGACTTCTGAGGGGAAAAAAACAGGAAAAGGCCACAGAGGGGCACAAAACACAGTGTCTGGGTCCAGCGCAGCCCGAGCAGTATGAGGTAGAAAAGTGGCACAATCACATTTGGAGGTTCAAAAACTGGGTAGGCCACAGAGTGGCAAAGCAGAGAGTGGGGTATGGGCAGCGGGAGCAACACATGAAGTCAAGGGGGGCACAATGACACAGTGTGGAGGTCAGGGCAGCAGCCACACACAGCGTGGGGTCAGCAGTGGAAACAATGACAGGTGTGGGGGTGGGTGGCAATACCGGGCCCCGGGAAAAGAGGGGTTGGTGGCAGAGGGGAGAAACTGTCAGCAGATTGTGGTCGGCGGGGTGGGGGGCACCCGGGAAAAGTGGTGGGGGCCAGGTATTTTTGAAACCCAGACTCATTTCCACAGTTTGATGAGGGTCATGGCTGTTGTATTTTCTACGCCAAAGGAAAGGTGGGGAAAAACCCCGGGCCCGATCCCCCGCCTAAATTCATCTTGCCAAAAGGGGTCAGTTTTTCCCAAATTTTCCCCTTGGTCAAGGGGGTTCCCCTTTTGAGGAAAAAGAGGGCCCCCGCCAACTAAAACACCCGCTTGAGCCACATACGGGGCCGGGCCCAGGACGCTTCTCCCCCTTGCAAACTGGGCCCAATTTTGGGGGCCCCAAACATCCAGTTTGTTTTCCCATAGTCCAGCGGGCCCTTAAATGGGGTGGCAGAGTGTTTTCCCAAAGGGTGGGCCCAAACCACCTTGTTGGTTCGGGGCCCTGCCCCAAAGGTCCTGCTGTGCTGTTGGGGGGCCTGCCCCCTCACTGGGCGGGTGAAGGAAGCTGTCATCAGTGATTTCCAGATTTAGGTTGCTGCTGTGGAGGGGTACGCTCGGGCCCTCCCCCCTTTTCCCCCGGCAGCCGCGGCAGTAGTAGGGACGTTTGGAAAAAACCCCCCCGGGTTTAAACCGAAAAGGGGGGGACGAGGGCCCCCACTTTGGGCGGGGCGGCCAACTGACTACGGGGATTTCCCAAATAGTTTTTGATTTTGTCCTCCCTCTCAATAACGGGGAAAAAGGCCCCCTTTTTGGGAAACCGGTAGCGAGGGCCCCAATAGGGTGGAAGCCGGGAAGTACCCTTTCGGGCCGGAAGCTGACTATTCGGCTGGCACAAAGCCAGGCAAGTCAATCTGGGGGCCATCCCCACAAGTGACCCCGGGGGGTTTTCCCTGCCTCATCTCCACTGTAAACGGGCCAGGGTCTTGGGGGTTTTCTGCCTGCTTCCTTTTTCCCCCATCTAGCTCCTCCACTCTCCTGCTCCTCCCCTCTTGTCACCTGGGTAGAAAATTTCCCCTCATTTCACCAGACAATGCTTCTGCTCCAAAGTCCTCCTCCTCCATTTTAGTCCCCACCGAATCATGTGGCCCCGGAGTAGGTCGCCACCGGTCTCCAGTCCCCTGCCCCGACAAATTTTTCAGAACTGTTCCAAGGGGAAAAGAAGCAGTGGAAAAACGTTTATTCATCCGTGTCCCCCGGGGGACTGGCAAATAACGTTACTCCTCGAATGGGGCCCAACAAAAGGCAGGTTTTCACGCATGAGCTTTCCACTGGCTGCATCAAAAATTTTTCAGGGGAGGGCTTCTGTCTGCCTGGATTTTATCAAAAAATCGTTAAAGGCCTTTCTCTTTCATACAGCGGTCCCCAAAATGGCCCGGCTGGGGAATGCCTTTTTGGGGAAAAAAAAAATTACGGCTTGGAAATTTTCCATCTTGGCTCGGGACAAGCCATTAGTTCTTTGAAGGTGCAGAGTCCACCATTTGGGAAAAGGGGGGGACTGCCCGTAAACCCCCAAAAATTGGACAGGGCACGGTCAGCGCTGCCTCCCTTTGGGTGGTTGGGCGCATACTGTTGTCTCTTTGCAATCGCCTCATGAAAAAGAAAAACTGGCGCCCCTGAGTAGCGAGGAGAAGGAGCATCTTTTACTGGGCAATGGCATGCGTGGGCCCCGGGGGCCCTCTGCTGCTTTCGTTTTCTGCGGGGGGGAGGTGGGGCCACCCCCAACTGAGCCCCCGTTTCTCCCAGGGAAAACCCGGGTGGTGAAGCCTTTATGTTGTTTTGACGCAAAAGGGGCCTGGTGCCCAACGTTTCCTCCCTGCCCCCGCTTCCCAAAATTTTTTGCCCTTTCAGATTCTACATATACCCATATTGGCTCCCCCGGTGTTTTAGCAAAAAACTGCCCCACCAAAAAAATATCGGATTTTTTTTTCCCCCAACGGGTCCGACTGAGTGACTACTGCCGCCGCCTTTTTTTCCTCGCTGAGCCCCCGTGGGCCCCTACTTTTTTACCTGCGAAACGGGTTTTTTACCCCCCTGGCCGCTTGGCTCCCCACCTCCAAAGCTGCTTTCTATCCTGCTTATACGGGGCCCCACGACCCCCTTGTGGCTGCCCGCGCCTACCGCAACCTGAGCCCTTTTCTCCTGACGAAGTTGAACCCTTTCCTCAAACCCGCTACCAAGTGCAGTCCGGGTACATCCCTCACAATTTGTTTTTCCCTCGTCACGCTGTCCTCAAACCAAACCCGGTTTTGGGATGCAGAGGCTGACCCCTCACAAAATAAACCCCCCATGCCACTCTCAACATCTATACTTTTCCGGGGGTACTCAAGAAGCAGGGGGGTACTGGCCCCCTTTCTTTGCTGCCAAAAAACTGCGACTGCCCCCCTCCAAAATTTTTCACCTGCTATTTTGTGGCGTGACCCCCGACCCCAAAGTAGATCTTTTGGTGAGGGGAAACCCCGGGGTGGGACAAAAGGCGGGTTTTAGGCGGGTAAAAAGGGCCCCTGACCTGCTTTCCCCGGGGCCCTGCCAAAATAAGGGTTGTGTCTGACGTTCCCACCGGGCTCTTGGGTGGGGTTTTTAAAATGTTTTTTTTTGGGGGGAAGTTGATGACCTAGTCAACCAAACAAAAACCATTGGTTGCTGTCATACCCCAAGGGCCCCTAGATGGGGAAAACGGGGGGTTTTTTGGCCTCAACCCGGGGACCCCCGCTGCGGGCGTCCCCTTGCCCGTGCTGCGACCTGGGGCCCGGGGAAAGTTTTGGGCCCCTTCCATTGCAGGGGAAAGCCTGCCCCCTTCTGTCTGACATACTGTTTTTTCCCAAAAAATTTCAGACCAAATGTTTGATTAAGGTATTTGTATTGATAAAATAAAATAAACCCCGTATTTTTTCGCCAAATTAACCCAAAAACCAAAGCTTGGTAAAACCCCTTGGGTTTTAAAAATTTCGCTCCACAAATTTGGGGAGGAAAAAATTGGGGCTTGATGTGCCGTTTTAAAAAATATGTGATTTTTAAAGTTTTAAATAACCCCAAACAGGCTTAATTAACCTTCGGATATGAATTATGCTACAGAATTTCTTCTGTGGCGGTGAAAAACAAAGTTTCTTTTACTGAGTACATCTGCAGAACAACGCTTAATTAACCCCTGGATGTAAATTGCGCAAAATAATTCAGCAACCACAAACTACTAGCTTTGTAGCGTGTTACAATTGCGTGTTTTCTACGCCACACAACAAGAGATAAAATTGTAATTAACCTTTGCTTGTGAATTATTCTTCAGGAAAATTGTTTTTTTTTTGGCGTTGAAAATGACGGTTTCTTGGGATCACCACAGCTGAAAAACAACGCTTAATTAACCCCTGGATGTAAATTGCGCCAAACAATTGAGCCACCACAAACTAGTAGCTTTGTAGCATGTTACAATGCAGTGTTTTTTACGCCACACAACAAGAGATAAAATTGTAATTAACCTTCGCTTGTGAATTATGCTACAGGAAAAATGTATATATTTTGGCGTTGAAAATGACGGTTTCTTGGGATCACCACAGCTGAAAAACAACGCTTAATTAACCCCTGGATGTAAATTGCGCCAAACAATTGAGCCACCACAAACTAGTAGCTTTGTTGCGTGTTACAATAGCGTGTTTTTTACGCTACACAACAAGAGTTAAAATTGTAATTAACCTTCGCTTGTGAATTATGCTACAGGAAAAATGTATATATTTTGGCGTTGAAAATGACGGTTTCTTGGGATCACCACAGCTGAAAAACAACGCTTAATTAACCCCTGGATGTAATTGCGCCAAACAATTGAGCCACCACAAACTAGTAGCTTTGTAGCGTGTTACAATGGCGTGTTTTTTACGCTACACAACAAGAGATAAAATTGTAATTAACCTTCGCTTGTGAATTATGCTACAGGAAAAATTTATATATTTTGGCGTTGAAAATGACGGTTTCTTGGAGTCACTACAGCTGAATAACAACGCTTAATTAACCCCTGGATGTAAATTGCGCCAAAGAATTGAGCAGCCAAAAATGAAGTGGTATTTGTATTGTAAAAACGCTGTTTCTTTAAATGAATACAACAGGAACTGGCTTAGATCCCCCTTGGATAATCAATGTGCTGTGAGCAGATAGGATTTAAATGTGTGGACGCACACTGGATTTCAGGTCCAATACCCAAAAAAATCAGAAATAGGACAAATAAGACCTTCTCACCGGCTGAACGAAATTATGCCATTGGATATCAGGAGCTGTTGGCCATAAAATTGGCTCTGGAGGAGTGGCGACATCTGTTGGAGGGAGCACGACATCCATTTGACGTCTTCACAGACCATAAAAATCTCCAGTACCTCCAGACGGCCCAGTGTTTAAATCATCGCCATGCCAGGTGGTCTCTTTTTTTCTCACGTTTTGATTTCAAGATCCACTTCCGACCGGCCGAAAAAAATGTCAATGTGGATGCCCTCTCCCGTGCTTCTGACATTACCGGAGAAGAACCAGTGTCTTAGAAAATCATTGGCCCTGAACGGCTGGTTCATGTGGCTCCTTTGGATCTTCGTAGCGTTCCTCCGGGCAAAATCTACGTGCGTCCTGCACTCAGAAGGAGAATTCTGGGTTGGGGGCATAGTTCTCTTCTGGCCGGCCACCCTGGGAAACGGAAATCCTACGCCCTTATTTTGCGACACTACTGGTGGCCAACTCTGCTCCAAGATGTCAAGGACTTCATTCTCTCCTGCACCACATGTGCCCAAAACAAGGTCCCACGCCATAGGCCAGCAGGCCTCTTAGTCCCTCTGCCTGTTCCAGAGTCTTCATTGACACACCTAGGCATGGACTTCATCATGGACCTTCCTTCTTCCTCTGGAAACTCGGTCATCTGGGTGGTCACTGACCAATTCTCAAAGATGTCCCACTTTGTGCCACTTACTGGTCTCCCTTCTGCTCCCCAGTTGGCGGGCCACTTCTTCCATCACATTTTTTGCCTGCATGGATTACCCTCCCACATCGTCTCCGACCGAGGCGTCCAATTTGTCTCTAAGTTTTGTCGTGCCCTATGTTCCCGCTTGCAAATCAAGCTAGACTTCTCATCCGCGTACCATCCCCAGACAAATGGGCAGGTGGAGAGGGTAAATCAGATCTTGGGGGAATATCTATGGCACTTTGTGTCCGGACGCCAGGATAACTGGTCAGAACTGCTTCCATGGGCCGAGTGCTCATATAACCATCGGGACTCCGATTTGATAGGCCGTACCCCATTCATTGTGGTCAATCGACGGCATCCACGCTCCACCCCCTCTCCTTGCCTTCAGCCTCTCAGGATCCCGCCGTGGACAACCAGGTTCGGGATATCGGGGTCATTTGGCGAGAGACCCGACATGCCTTACTCCAGGCTTCAGCCCGCATGAAGACCCAAGCTGACAAGAGAATAGATCTTCCCCAACGTTCCTCCCAGGGGATAAAGTGTGGCTCTCTTCCAAATACATACGCCTCAAGATCCCCAGCTATAAGTTGGGTCCGCGGTTTCTGGGACCTTTCAGAGTACTTCGGCAACTGAACCCGGTGTCCTACAAGCTCTGCCTACCTCCATCTCTCCGGATTCCTAACGCCTTTCACGTCTCCCTCCTAAAGCCTCTGGTCTTGAACCGGTTCTCTCAGAAGAGCGCTGCTTCGTCTCCGGTACTAGAGTCCCTGATGTTTTTGAGGTGAAGGACATCTTGGACATGAAGACCTTCAGGGGTAAGCGGTTCTGTCGGTTAGAGTGGTGGGGCGGCGGCCCCGAGGAGAGGTCCTGGGAACCAGAGTCCAATATCCTGAACCAAGACCTGATTCGTAAGTTCCTTCAGCCTAAGAAGAGGGGGAGACCTAAGGGGGGGTACTGAAGCGGGACGTTCCGCTCCTCGGCCCACGGGCCGCGGGCGCACCAGTGGCAGCCCCCCCGGGTGCCTGCCGGGGTCGGGTGGCGTCGCTGGCCGCGGGACGAGCTGTGGGTCCGCGCGTCATAGAGACTCACCTGACCTCGTTCCTGTCACGTCCGCGCCCTCTGCCATCCGAGGTGCGCGTGCCCGCTCCCTAGGGCGCGCGCGCTCGTTCTTGTAAATTTAAAGGGCCAGCGCCCCAGTAATTGGCTAATTGCCGGGCGCTTCCCCTATTTATGGTTTCGCTCCACAATCATTCCTTGCTGGATCTATGTTGCCTCGTGCCCTAGAAAAAGCGTTCTTCAAATGTGTTCTTGCCTTACCATGTACCAGACCTCTTGCTACGTTTCTCGACTCTGAACCTCTGCCACCTGCCCTGACCTTCCTGCCTGTCCATGACCACGAACCATTGCTGCCAGCCCTGACCTTCCTGCCTGCCTCCAACTACGATTCTTGGCTTACGATTCTGTACCATGCTCACCCTTGGCTGCCACCACAAGCAAGTCACGTCAGGGGTAGTGACCTGGTAGACTCCCGCCGCAGCAAGTTGATCCCGCTGTGCGGCGGGCTCTGGTGAAAACCGGGACCTACTTAGAATCCGCTCCCTGGCGTGGCTTACACCATCGCTTGTGGTGGTTCAGAGCATCCACTACCACATCCATTACAGTTCGATTCGGCCATGGATCCCGCCAAGGTGCCTCTATCGAGCGTCTTTGACATCACCACCATCGTGGCCCAACCGTCGAAACAGATCGCTTAGCAGGCGCCGCAGCTTAACCTGCGGTCTACTATGATGCAGCAGCTCCTCGCTACGCAGCAGCAGTAGGCGGCTGCCGTGCGCCTTCTGTGGCAGCTGCTCCGAGGATGTCCGCCGGTCCTAAACTCTGGTTGTCCATGCCGACGAAGTTTGATGGGGACCCAAAAGCCTGCAGGGGCTTCATCACCAAGTGTTCCCTCCACGTGGAACTTATGGCAGGACAATTCCCGTCATAAAGGTCCAAGGTAGCCTTCGTGGTCAGTCTCCTCTCCGAGAAAGCCCTGGCTTGGGCGACTCCACTCTGGGACCGAGGCGATACGGTCACTGCTGATCTTGTGACATTCCTGCAGGAGTTCCGCAGTGCCTTCGAAGAACCTGCCGAGACCGCATTGCTGAATCTGCAGCAAGGGAACTCCTCCGTAGGTGACTACGCCGTGCAATTCCGCACACTTGCTTCGGAGCTGGCCTGGAACGATGCAGCGTTGTGCGCCACCTTTAAGAAAGGCCTCTCCAGCCAGATTAAGGATGCCGTCTCCACCCGGGACCCTACGTCTTCATTAAGCGAGCTCATCCACCTGGCGACCCGGATTGATATCCGATTCTCGGAGAGACGTGAGGAGCTCCGCCAAGAGCGTGAACTGATCCGAACACGTCGTTTACCCCGTCTTGCGCCGGTGTTTCTTCGGCCTCCACTGCCTTCTTCACAGCAAGTTATGGAGGAGGCCATGCAAGTGGACAGAGCCCACCTGACTCCGCAAGACCTGACTCGACGACGCGGGAACCTTGTCTTATGCGGCAGCCCCGAAATTCCTCGGGGTTGCCCGCTCCACCCGCAATGCCCGGGAAATGACGCACTGGGCTTCGTGGGAGAGGCGCCCCTGGGTTTTGTGAACACCCCCTTCCGGGGCTCGCTGCCGATTTGGTCACAATCATTTCCGGGAAATTTCCGTTTCAAAGTGCTCCCTTCTTGAATTCCGGATTGCCGGAATTTTAGGGATGCTGTTTTGGTGGAAAAGTATCATCTTCGGTGGTCCGTTTAAACCCCAAACTTGGTCATCTCATTGTTAGGGGGCCGAATAGTTTTTGAGCGATTATTATCGCAAAGTTGAAATGGCCAGTTTTTTGTTGATCAAAATTTTTTTAAATCACGATAAATTTAGGTTAAAATCTGTGATATTATTAGATCGCGCCATTTTCGGCGTTTCCCTATCATTTTGGCGGCCAGAAAATCAGCTTACGAATAGAGGGGTGAGATGTGTGTGCGAGTCATGAGGGGTTTTTATGGTTGCGATTGGCTGGAAAAAATCACATGACTCTTTTTTACTTAGAACAGCTTTTCCCTGTTCAGCCTCGTGTCTCTCAGCGTCTCAGAGCAAAAGGACGTGCGCTTGCTTTTTCCAAACAGCTCAGGAAATTATTCTATTTTTCACAAGAAACCTTATTTTAGCTGTGATCTTTACTTTTTTTAGATTAGAGATTGGAAGATTTTATGTAGTTGGGGTAGAGAATTTTAAAAGGGAGCATCAAACGCTGAAAAAGTACGGGGGGAGGGAGGAGGGGCCCCGCGGGCGAACACAGACAAGTTCTTAAAGAATACTGGATAAAGTTCACCAAGATTGTGTAGACATTGACAGCAATAGCTTTATTATTAACATTTTTCTATTGAAAATATTTCTTGGATTTTGGGGCAGCCTGAATTTTAGGATCACTCTTTTTTAATGAGGTCTCTTTGTTGGGTGAAAACTCACTTTTTTTTCAGTTTTTTTGATGGGGGTTCTTTTCAATTTTCCCTTTCCCACCTTTGTTGTTTTAATCCCCCTTTGCACTTAAATTTGAACCAGAAATTTTATAGTCCCACAGGTGAATTGAAGGTCCCCAAAAATATCTTGTATTATACGAATAAAACAGATCGTGTTTTTTGACTTTGGCGCATAAGCGTTTTCTTTAAAGGGTAGTTTGCATTAAATTGAATCAGAAAATTTTATAGCCCCCAAGGGGGAATTAAAAGGTCCCAAAAAAATATCTTGTTTTATACGTTAATAACAGATGGTTTTTTTCTTTGCCGCACTACGCTTTGTTCATTTGAGGAGCTTGCATTTAAATCTGAATACAGAAATTTTTAAAGTAACACAGGTGAATTAAAAGGGCCAAAAAAATATTTGTATTTCGAATACTAAAATACTGTTTTTTGATTTGGCGCACTAAGCTTTTTTCATAGAGGCGCTTGCACTTAAATCTGAATACAGCAATTTTTTAGTCACCACAGGTGAATTGAAAGGTCCCCAAAAAATATCTTGTATTATACGATACAAAAACAGATATGTGTTTTTTGACTTTGGCGCACTACGCTTTGTTCATTGAGGCAGCTTGCATTTAAATCTGAATCCGCAATTTTTTTGTCCCCACAGGTGAATTGAAAGGGTCCCAAAAAATTCTTGTTTTATACGAAAAACATAAGATACGTTTTTTTTTGATTTTGGGCGCACTACATTTTGTTCATTGGGCAGCTTGCACTTAAATTTGAACCCAGCAATTTTAAGTCACCAGGTGAATTGAAAGGTGCAAAAAATCTTGTATTATACGAATACATAAAGATAGTTTTTTTTGACTTTGAGGATACAGCTTTTTTCATTGAGGCAGTTGCATTTAACTGAATCCGCAATTTTATGTCAAAGGTGAATTGAAAGGTCCCAAAAAATTATTTTGGATTTAAAAATTTCATAACAGATGTTTTTTTTTACTTTGGCCACTACAGTTTGTTATTGAGGAGTTTGATTTAAATTTAATACAGAAAAATTTTTAGTCCCCACAGGTGAAATTGATGGTGCCAAAAATATTTGTTTTTATACGAAAACATTTCGATAAATGTTTTTTCACTTTGGCGCGGGCCAGCTTTGTTGATGTTACTTTCGTTAAATTTGAATCCAGCAATTTTGTAGTCACCCACGGTGAATTGTAGGTCCAAAAATACCTTTTATTATCCGAATACATTTCAGATAGTGTTTTTTTTACTTTGGCGAGGCCGCTTTGTTGATGATTACTTTGCATTTTAAATTTGAATATAGCAATTTTATAGTCACCAAGGTGAATTGATAGGTGCCAAAAATCCCTTGTATTATCAAAATAGATAACAATACGTGTTATTTTATTTTGGGGCACACTACAGCTTTGTTCTTTGAGGCAGCTTGCATTTAAAATTTTGAAAACAGAAATTTTTATAGTCCCCCAAGGTAAATTTGATAGGTCCCCAAAATCTTGTATTATCCGAATACATTTCAGATAGTGTTTTTTTCATTTTGGGGCGCAGGCCAGCTTTGTTGATAGTCTACTTTGCAGTTAAATTTGAACCCAGTAATTTTGTGTCACACAGGTGAATTGATAGGTCCCAAAAATTCTTGTATTACCCGAATACATTTCAGTACGTGTTTTTTCCTTTGGGCAGGCCAGCTTTGTTGATAGATCTATTTTGCGTTATATTTAAATCCAGCAATTTTGTTTTGATTTGGGGGATTTGAGAATAGCTGTGTTTTCCCGTTTTTTAAATAAGAACTTTCCAAAACTCTTCCTACCTTCTCAAATTTTTTCTTTTGAACATGGAGCGAAATTAGGGGGGTAAGCGGAAAAAGAGGGGGGTGGGAAAAATGGGGTGAGGTACGGTGCTCCTTCCAGTGCTGGCGAAAACATGATGCCCCGCGGATCGTCGTTGCAGGACCATCGGCCTGTCATCGCTGGTTTAGGGCCCCGTGAATTCGTAATGAACAGGTCGCCAATCTGTCCTTCAGTGGGAATGAACCTGCATCCAGCAGCTTACTCCTCGTCCCCCCCAGTCCGGGGCCCCAAAGTTATCATCAGTTTACCAGCATCCGTCCAACATGAAGCAGCCCAAAAGTCAACTCGTGTACCCCCCCTGTGGATAATCCATTTTCTGAGACCCTTTGATGACAAAAAAACGGTTGGGGTCAGAAGCATGTTAAAAAATCAAGAGGCCCAAAGAGGGATTTTCTCTTTGCGCCCCGTTATGATGCCATCGAGGAGGAGAAAGGAAGCCGGTCAATCGGCAAAAAACCCCGGGCGGGGCGGGAACGCCCTTTCAGTCCCCCTGTTTTAGCCCCCGCTCCTGGATGCAGAATGTCAGGACGACCAATCCCCGGTTGTGTGATGATGACACATTGCGGGGATCCAGCGTGGGCTTTTCGCAGGGAAATTTTTTTGCGAGGCTTATCACTGGAAGGGAGGAAGACGATGGGGTAGGTCAGTAGGGTTCCGCCTCAAAAAGGGAGAGGGGGGTCGCAGAAACCGTGAATTTTATTCCCCCAGCCCCGGTCAGCGCAAACCCGTTCCTCGCTTATCGCCGTCAAAAAGGGCCAGGGCCTCTCAAGCCCGGGCCTTCTTTGAGAAGCCCCTTTATTCCCCAGCGAGTCATATGCCGCCTATGCCCTAACGATAAGTGGGCAAGAACTTTAGGTGGTAACCCCCAACTGTCTAGTCACTTTTCAGCAATGAAGAGGTTTAAAAAGGGGGCCACTTGGCCAAAAAAAAACCAGATGACGCCGGGCCCAACCCACTGTTACACCTCTGCTTCCCTCCTCCGCCAACCCCCAAGGGCTCAGCTGCCCTGTCTCGGGCAATGTAGGAAAAGCCTCCGCTTAGCCCCCCCGTGGATACCCAACCCACCAAAACCCAAAAACCCTTTCCCCCGCCAGTTTGACGACCCCATGCCGTTTTAGCGGGCCAGTCGAGCCCAGCCTTTGTTTCAGGTTTGGGAGAGAAAAAAAACTTTTAACCCAAAAACATAAAGCCCAAAAGCCTGAATGTCGGCATTGCCAGGCTTTTGGACTTGGAAAAAAATTGCCTTTTCCCTTGGTGGAACCCGATGGGTTCCGCCCCGTCTGGCCCCTTTCCTGCCCCCCAAAACCAGATGGAGCAGGGGATTTCTTTTCCCGAAAAGCCATCCCGCCATGGTCGCCAAGTGTCATCTAAAATTTAAGCGCGTTCTCTGCATCTGTGGCCGGAAAAGTCCATTGACCACCGAAAAATGGACCCTAAGATGGCCAAGGCCCCTATTCTCTTGACACTCCTGGGTGGTGGGTGGATGTTCTGGGGGGTGACGGTGGTCTCAGGCTCGGCGAAAGTCTTAAAACGCAGGGATGGTGCGGGTTCTTTCCCCCAAGGTCCCTTGGGGGCATCACGTGCCCAGAGAAACCCGAGTGTTGAAATTAATCTGTTTTGGGGACCGTCCACACACAGGTCAGGGCTGTGGACGGCTCTCCCGAACGGAACCCAGGCTGGCTGGGTGCCAAGAACCTTGTGCCAGGCAAGGTGGTGTGCGATAAACGGGCGAAATTGCTGGCCGCCCTTAAGTCGGTAGACTGGAGCACATCCCCTTTCCTGGCACAGTCATGAACCTTGTGTCCCGAAAAATTTTTAAAGAGCTTCCCCGGGGTTTGGGCTGCCTTTTAGGAAAGGTCGAAGTCTAAGTTCGCACTTATGCTGTTGCCCCTGTTCGTCCCCTTTCTGCGTTGCAGCGTCAGCCGGTCACGTCAACCCTTCATTTTGTTGACGGGCAACACGCTGGATTTCCAACCCCCCCACATGTCCCGCGATTTTGGCAGGCGCAAAGGCCATTAGCAGTACGAAGGCACATGGCCCGACAAGCAGCGGAGCGGACCTCGGGGTGGTGCGCCACCGAGAGTGGGGGCAGGTGAAAGAGCTCTGCACCTCCTTGCCGTTTTTTTAAAAAGCACCCAAAAAGGTCGTGCAGACAATGCCCCTTTTCAGCATGAGCTTGTAGTCTC
The DNA here is from genome assembly GCA_025379985.1 of Phyllomedusa bahiana. Classification (NCBI taxonomy): domain Eukaryota; kingdom Metazoa; phylum Chordata; class Amphibia; order Anura; family Hylidae; genus Phyllomedusa; species Phyllomedusa bahiana. The sequence continues at coordinate 11,402 of JAODAL010049442.1, read as the reverse complement.
TTAGTTTGGAACGAGTTGGACACTCTGAAACAACAGGTCCCCCCAGCGAGGGGAGGAGAGGAATAGATGCGGCAGGAGCCCTTTTTCTCCATCAAATCCAAAGGCCCCCGTTTACAAATTTAAACGGTCTTCATTAGGCAGTGGTTCGGGGTCCCGAGTAGTGCAAAGTGGGTCGGTCTAGGGTGCATATCTCAGGAAAGTAGGGCTGTGTTGAAGCTGTGCCGGAGACAGGGAGGAGGAGGGGAGGAGGTATTATAGGGCCACGTTACTGACGTTTCCCCGCCCTTTGGAAAGAGGTTGGCCGAATTTGAGGGGAGGGGGAAAAATGGGGGGAAAATCAGTTTGCTGTGCCCCTCGACCAGAGGCTGGGAAATCAAAGGGGTCCTTTAATGAGTGCTTGGATGCTCCCCTTTCCTCCCAACTGATCCCCCAAATTTAAGGCCTCAAAAGGGAAAAAAGTTACTGGGTTGCCACCCCCCTGGATCCCAGTACAAAACTAATCAGCATTTTCCTTCACCCCCCCCAAAAATAGAGCTTTAAAATGCAGGAAAAGGAGACCTTGTGATTGATCAATGGAGACATCTTTTGCGTCTGCTTCACGTTCCCAAATGTCAGGTGGAATAACATCAGGGACGTGCAGCAGTAGAGTGCCAAGTGGGGAGCGGCAGCAGCGCAGGAAGGTGGCAGAAGCCAAAATGGGTGACCTCTGGAAAATTTTTTTTACACCTCACCAAGCATGCAATGCAGGGCCAACCCAACCACAGAGACCAGCAAAAGATCAGGTCCCGGGGACTATTACATCTAAAACCCCGTTGTTTTTGTATTGGTTCCGGACCCAATAGACTTTGGGTATCCAAAATGGACGAATGGCCCGAGCTGGCCGTACGCCATAGGGTGTTGCCCTGCCCGCAGCCGGTCATATCGGCGGCCTTCGCACGTGGGGGAGCTTCGACAAACGCATCCGGATTTCCACAGATAAGTGGATCGTTTGCTTTCATCAAGATGAAAAGGGGAGGATCTCTGATGATGTTGTGGCCCCAATTTCCGAGGTACCCATTTGTTGCCCGGTCTATTAAATTCCCATTAAAAAAGAAATGGTCCTCTTGAAAATTTTTTTAAAATGATTTTTTACTGCAATTTTTTTCTCTTTTCCCCAAAAGTTCATTTTGCTGGTTTTGCTGTGGGAGACTGTAAAAGGGGCAGCAAGGGTTCATGACAACACCCTTCCATTTTATAGTTTTCTTTAGGGAATTTTGATTGTCAATGGTTTTGAGGTATGTTGCTGTGAGATACAGCTATAATTATGGTCCTTTGGAAAAGAAATGTGGCTTTTAAATGGGATTTTTCCCTACAATTTTTAAAAGTGGCTGAGAAAATTTATATTTATATTTTTTTGGGGTCATGTTGCGTGAAAAAAGCAATAAACATGGTCCTTTTGGAAAAAGAAAGTGGCTTCTAAGTGGCATTTCTCCATCACAATTTTTAAAGTGGTGAGAAGCAAATTTTTATAAATTTTTTTTGGGCATGTGTTTGAAATGCAGCAAAACTACAGGTCCCATTATAAAAAAATGTTGTTTCTAACAGACCTTTGTTCTTCCAATGTCCAAAGTGGCTCAAGGGTAAATTTTTAATTTTTGGGGGGATTTTCTTTGAAATGAGCTATATTCGGGTCCTATTATAAAAAAAATGTTGTTTCTAACAGACTTTGTTCTTCACAATTGTCCAAAGGGGCTAAAGGGGTCATGCTTTAAATTTTTTGGGGCATTTTGCTTTGAAATGCGTAACTAGGTCCATTATAAAAAAAATGTTGTTTCTAACAGACATTTGTTCTTACAATTGTCAAAGTGGTCAGGGTGTGTTGCTGTCAAAACGGGTAGGTAGGACACTTTTAAAGGGGGACACATATTGCAAATTGAGTTTTTTCCCAAGTCTTTAACATAGCTATCAACCCCTGTATTGAGACAACCCATTTAATACAATTAAAAAAAGAGAAAAAAGACATGGTGGGATTCCATCCTATTTTAAAATGTGTTTTCTAGAATTAAACTACTAAAAAACTTATGTACAAAATAGCTGCAAAATAAATCCCCTGAATTGTACAAAGGGGGGTACAGGAAAACTTGACCAGAGTAGGGTTTTTCAAGGGGAAAGGATATGGATCACGGGGCAGAGAACAAAGTACAGAGACAAAATTTCCCCCAGCAGTAAAATAAGAAAAAAAAAACCAAAAAAAGGGCACCTGGGTGGAACAGGAGCGTTTAAAACCCCCAGTATTTTTCCAATGAAGCTCAATTGGTCCGACTATAAGAGGGCAAGCGTACCCCCGGACAGGGGAAGTATAGCCATGAAATAAAAAAAGGTGGTTAAAACTCTTTCCCCGGGCCCTTTTTAAACTGTGGGTAGACAGTTTTAAAGGCATTGCGGTACAAGGGCAGATATAGTCAATGTCCAGTCAAATAAAATGGTGGTTGAAAAATCCTTTTTTTCCGGCACTTTTTAAAACTGGGGTCATGAGGTTTGGGGCCTCATGCTGTGGCCCAGGGCAGGTATATCAATGTCCAGTGAAACTAAAATGGTGGTGGAAAGACTCCTTTTTCCCCGGCAATTTTTAATCTGGGGGATGCAAGTTTGGGGGTCTGCTGGGCCCAGGACAGGTTAGTCAAGTCCTGAAATAAAATGGTGGTGAAAGACTCCCTTTTTCCCCGGGACTTTTGAATCTTGGGTCGAAGATTTTAAAGGCATTTTGCGGTACAGGGCAGATATAGTCAATGTCCAGTTCAACTAAATTGGTGGTTGAAAGACTCCTTTTTCCGGCACTTTTGAATCTGGGGGTCATGCAGGTTTGGGGCTCATGCTGTGGCCCAGGACAGGTATAGTCAATGTCCAGTTCAACTAAAATGGTGGTTGAAAGACTCCTTTTTCCGGCACTTTTAAATCTGGGGGTCATGCAGGTTTGGGGCTCATGCTGCGTTCAAGCACAGGGATATTCAATTTCCAGTTCAAGTAAGATGATGGTTCAAATCATACTGCATTTTGGCACTTTTTAATTTGTGGGTGATGCAGGTTTAAGGGTCATGCTGTGGTACAAGACAGGGATAGTGAATGTTGTGTGTTTTTTTTTTCTGTGGCTTTTATAACCTAAGTGTGTTGCCTAAGATGTAGCACGTATCCATTTTACTGTTGTGGATGTTTATTCCAGCTTTTCCAGCCCTGTTTGGGTGTAAGAATGAAGGTGTTGTTGCTCTCCCATAGACTTTAATGGTCATCGCTCATAATCAACTGCTCACTATCGACTATCTTGTCGATGATGGTCGACTATCGACCATCAACCGATGTCGATGGTCAACGTAATCGCTCAACACTAGTGGCGAACTCTTGAGTGACTCCATCCTTTTCCGGACTGAACTGGTGATCCTGCAAGTCGGAGCTCTACACAAAGAGAAGATCGCATTCTCCGTGCTACCCCGCTCTTCCTCGGCAGTCCTCCTGGGGCTTCCATGGCTGCAGCGTCACACCGCCATGCTCGACTGGAAGACGGGCAAAGTTTTGCGTTGGGGTCGAGATTGCCAGTCTCGCTACCTGTCAGCACCTTGCTGGTTGCGCCCCATTCCTCCACAGTCTCCTCTCAAGCCCTTCCCAGGCTTGCCACCACCGTATAAAGACTTTCGGGACGTCTTCTCCGAGAAGCAGGCCTTCCTCCCCATCGTTCCTACGATTGTCCTATTGACCTGCTGCCCGGGACTAGTCCACCCCGGGGTAGGGTCTACCCACTCTCGGTACCCGAGACTCAGGCCATGGCGGCCTACATTAATGAAAACTTGCAAAGGGGCTTCATCCGCAAGTCTACTTCTCCAGCAGGTGCCGGATTCTTCTTTGTGGAGAAGAAGGATAGTTCCTTACGACACTGCATCGACTACCGCGGTCTCAACAAGATCACTATCAAAAACCGGTACCCTTTTCCTTTGATTACTGAACTCTTCGATCGTCTCCGCGGAGCTAAAGTCTTCTCCAAGTTGGATTTGCGGGGGGCATATAATCTCGTCCGGATCCGAGAAGGTGACCAGTGGAAGACGGCCTTCAATACTCGTGATGGGCACTTCGAGTCTTTAGTGATGCCCTTCGGCTTGTGCAACGCTCCAGCAGTCTTCCAAGAATTTGTCAATGACATTTTCAGAGATCTCCTGTATGTCTGCGTGGTTGTCTACTTGGATGACATTCTGGTGTTTTCGTCCGATCCGGAGACCCACCAGTCTCATGTGCGCCAGGTCCTAAAACGCCTGCGTGAGAACCATCTCTATGCCAAGCTAGAAAAGTGCCTGTATCACGAGACTATACTCCCGTTCCTCGGATATATAATCTCGGACAAGGGTCTGCAGATGGACCCCACTAAACTGTGCAGACCCGTACAACGCTTCCTGGGCTTTGCAAATTATGACAGGCAGTTAATCCCACATTTCTCAACGTTGGTGGCACCTATTGTGGCTCTTACCAAAAAGCATGCCAACCCGAAACTGTGGTCACCAGCCGCCGAAGAAGCCTTTTGCAAGCTGAAAGCAGCATTTGCCTCTGCACCTGTGTTGTCTCGGCCTGATACCGAGAAACCCTTCTTCTTAGAAGTAGACGCTTCTTCCGTGGGGGCTGGAGCGGTCCTCACCCAAAAGGGGCCCAAAGGCAAGACTCGGACCTGTGGGTTCTTTTCCAGAACATTTTCTCCTGAGGAAAGGAACTATACCGTCGGGGATCGGAAGCTTCTGGCCACAAAGCTCGCTCTGGCATAAACATCTTTTGATCAAAACGTGTGAACTAAGAATATTAAAGTTTTTTTCATGTATTATAGATAGCATAAATGGTTCTTTAGGGATTTCCATGTATTGTATAGCCCTTTTAGCAGTTGGTGTGCCACTGGTATTGTAATGCGTGTATATATATATATATATATATATATATATATATATATATATATATATATGCCGCAGTCAAGCCAGTGGCACCCAGGTTCACAATGTGTTTTTCAGAAATGTTTTTTTGTGCAGAACTATACGTTGTATTTGGCATATATTGCTTTTAATTTATAGAGGGAGGAATGGATGCCTCCATTTTGTTTTCTTGCACCCCGCCCACCTCCACAGCTTGTTACATCAGTGCAGTATGCGTGCAAGGTTGGTGCCTTTTTTTATTTTTCTCTCTGGATTAAGGAGGTCGGATGGCCCAATGAGAAGTCTGAATTTGGCTCTAGTGAGAGATAATAGATAGAGTAGGACCACCCGCCTTGAGATCCCGTTGTAAGTCGGGGGTGGCATAAACATCTTTTGATCAAAACGTGTGAACTAAGAATCTCAAAGTTTTTTTTCATGTATTACTCACCCTATTTAAGCCCTGCCCCTTCCTTAGCACCTTGCCGAATCGATAGTGCCCTGTGCCTAGAGAGGAAGCGTTCCTGAGTATCTTGTTCATCTACTGTGTACCGTACCTTCTGCCTCCATCCCTTGACCACGAACCATTGCCGCCTGTCCTGACCTTCTGCCTGTCCCGACTACGAACACTGCTGCCTGCACTGACACTTCTGCCTGTCCCCAACTACGAGCCTGCTTCACGATTCTGTACCGTGCAAGACCTCGGCTGCCACCGCAAGCAAGTCACGTCAGGGGTAGCGAACTGGTAGTAATCCGCCGCACCAAGTCCATCCCGCTTTGCGGCGGGCTCTGGTGAAACCCGGACCTACTTAGACTCCGCTCCCTGGTGTGGCTTACACCATCGCTTGTGGTGGTTCAGAGGATCCATTACCACATTCGTTACAGGCATTTTAACATAAATACAACCTCGCTGCTATCACACGTATGGAAACCTCTTATTTTTATAGAGTGTCCCTTGGTTGGATGTTGTATCTCATCTCCTTTAATTATAGAGGAGCAATTTTGGCATCGCAAACATGCAAAAGTGCCTGATCTGGTAATTCTCAGAGCTGTGTGGCATCTAGTTTTATCCCGATTTTCAGATCTGAGGAAATAAATCGCTGGCCTAATGTTTTTCCTTTGCAATAGACCCAATAAGGGGGATCTCTAAACAAGTGACCATATTTAATATCAGCACGTGAAATTTTTCAGTGCTTCAAAATGACCTGCTTAATGATCCCTGTGTGGCTATCATAAACTGACATATATGTATATCTTTGTTCCCTTCTTCTTTCTTTCACCTGCAATAACTCCTGACGAGAAAATGTTTATGTCTCAAGTCCCATTTTTCTTAACTCCTCCCTCTCATATCGTCTATTCACAAACTTATCAATAATTTTCTCCAGTCTTTCCAAATATTTAACATCATCAGAACATATATGACGTGCTCTGATGAACTGGGCTTTAGGGAGACCTTTGAAGACCTGAGGTGCATGTTGGCTCTTACGGTGCAATACATTATTGCAATCCGTGTACTTTGTGTACGAAGTAGTACTCAAAACTTGTCCTTCCTTTTTAACCCTTACATCCAAGTAGGGTATTGCTACTTGACTTTTTGAACTTAATGAGGGGTTGGATATTGTTTAGATATGTGATGAAGTGCTCTACTTGTAGCTCTGAACCCGACCACAGCAGGAACAGGTCGTCTACATATCTGTACCATGAAACAATGAATTCCTTACAAGCTGAATAGAACACATAATTAGAGATGGGCGAATCGATTCTAACGAAGTGGAATTCGTTTACAATTTCAGGAAAACTTCGGTTCTGAACGAAGTCGAAGTTTGGGGTACTTCGGGTAAACGAAGTGTGCTTTTGATTGATAAAATGGCTGCGAGCACATGGTGCTACATGGGGCAAAGCACTCTGGGAGGAAGAAGGGCATAGCCTGCATGACATGTGCAGAGATGAAGCCAGTCAGAGACCGGCGGGATTCTGTGACGTCACCACACTATATAAGTCCGGGCGTGACGCTGGGAGCTCATACCGCTCTCACTGTACTGACCAGGGAAGGTGCTGCCGCGGCTGATTGTTACTGAATAACTGATTTTTATACAGCGATTTTTGTGGGGTGTCTCAGCTTGTCTCAGAGACTGCTTCTCTTAATGTTCTATTTCTGATTTTTTGGTGTATTGGATCTGAAGTCCAGTGTGCGTCCACTGCAGCTGCATATACATTTTAATGCTATCTGCTCACAGCACATTGAATATCCAAGGGGCATCTAAGTCAGTTCCTGTTGTATTCATTTAAAGAAACAGCGTTTTTATAATACAAATACCACTTCTTTTTGGCTGCTCAATTCTTTTGCGCAATTTACATCCAGGCGTTAATTAAGCGTTGTTTTTGTGCTGTGGTGACAAAAATAGACCGTCTTTTTCACCGGCAGCCAAAAAATACAATTTTCCTGTAGCATAATTCACAAGCGAAGGTTAATTACAATTTTTTCTCTTGTTGTGTAGCATAGAAAACACGCAATTGTAACACGCTACAAAGCTAGTAGTTTCCGGCTGCTCAATTCTTTTGCGCAATTTACATCCAGGGGTTAATTAAGCGTTGTTCTGCTGCTGTTGTGACTCCAAGAAACCGTCTTTTTCACCGCCAAAAAAAACAATTTTCCTGTAGCATAATTCACAAGCGAAGGTTAATTACAATTTTTTCTCTTGTTGTGTAGCGTAGAAAACACGCAATTGTAACACGCTACAAAGCTGTGTTTCGGCTGCTCAATTCTTTTGGGCCCCAATTTAAAATCCAGGGGTTAATTAAGCTTGTTTTTTTTGCTATGGTGGACAAAAAAGACCGTCTTTTTCACCGGCAAAAAATTTTTAAAATTTTCCTGTGCATAATTCACAAGCAAAGGTTAATTAAAATTTTTTCTTTGTTGGGTAGTAGAAAACACGCAATTTAACACGTACAAAGCTAGTAGTACCCGGGGTGCTCAAATTCTTTTGCGAAAAATTTACATCCAGGGGTTAATTAAGGTTGTTTGCTGTGTTGTGACTCCAAGAAAAACCCCCTTTTTTTCACCGCCAAAAGATCTATTTTCCTGTGATAATTAAAAAAGCGAAGGTTAATTAAATTTTTTTCTTTGGTGTAGCGTAAAAACCCGCAATTGAAACCCGCTACAAAGCTAGTGTTTTGGGCTTTATTTTTTTGGCAATTTATTCCAGGGGTTATTAAGCGTTGTTTGCATTGTACTCAGTAAAAGTAACTTTTTTTTCCCCGCCCAAAAAAAAAATTCGAGCATAATTCTTTTCCGAAGGTTAATTTAAAACCCTGTTTGTGCTTTTATATTCAGTAAAAATAACGGGTTTTTTTAAATGGCAAACAAAAAATTTTTCTCCCCTTTTGGGGAGCGAAATTTATACCCAAAGGGGGTTCCCAAGCTTCTTATGGGTTCATTGGGTCAAAATCAGGGTGTGATTTTTTTCATTTACAGATATCTTATAAAAACGTGTCTTTTCATTATGAAAAAAACAGTAGTAGACAGAGGGGGGGGGCGGGGCTCTTACCTGGGGAGTGGCGGGCACAAACATTCCGGGCCCCAGGTGCAGCACAGAAAGTGGACGTCGCAGCAGGGGCACTGGGTGGGGCCCACAACTGCCGCTGTTTAGCGGCCCGTGTTTTGGTTTCAGCAACCCCATGGTTTTGATTGGTTGACTGGGTCATCACTTCCCCCCAGGGGGGGGGGAATTGAAACCCCCAAACCAAAGGAGTCGGTGGGAAGTCAGCAAACCCCCTTATTTGGATGGCCCGGGAGTGGTCAGCGCCACTCCCTGTCCTCAACCCGCCTCTGCCCCATCCGGTTCCCTCAGCCGAGATTACTATGTGGTCTGGCTGCGGGACTATATAGCGGGGGATAAAACAATTTGAGGGGGCATAAGAGCTTTTGGAGCGAAGAAATGGGGCCAATTTCCCCCTGCTTTTTGCAGTAGGCGGGAAAAGTTAGATGTGAAAGGGGGCATGGGGGGTCATGTTGTGGGGTCAGTCTCTGAATCCCAAGACCGGTGATGAGGACGCAGTGACGTAAAAACCCCAAAAATAGAGATGATTAGCCGCCCCCTTTGGGGACCCGGGGGTGAGGCAAGGGCTTCCACATATCGGGGAAAGAGGGCGCAGCTTGCGGTCGGCAGCAGCGCAGCCAGAAGTGGGCGTGTGGCCGTGAGTCGCAGGTAGCGCAGTGTGAGGGGGGGGAACCAAGCGGCCACAGGGTTAAAAAAAAACCCCCTTCGCAGGTCCCAAGAAATAGCGGCACAGGGGCTGCGGGCAGCGGCGGCAGTAGTCAGTTGGGGGTAAAAATCCGATATCGGCCGTGTGGCGTTCTTTGCTAAAACAAAGGGGAGCCGGGAAAATGGGTATTGTAGAATCTGTGGGGAGAAGTGAAGGTGGCCGGGGGGCTAAGTTTGGCCCACGGCCCTGCGTCAAAAAACATGCAGGCCCCAAACCGGTGGCTGGGAGAAAAGTTTGGGTCAGATGTGGTGGCCACTGCCGCCGCAGCAAAAGCAGCAGCAAACAGCAGCGCCAAATGGTACGAAAGCATTGCAGCCAGTCAAGGGTCCACCCCTCTGCAGAAGGGAGCTGGGTTTTCTTTGACATATCTCCCGGTCCAGATGCTCCTGTCCTCGCTTCTGGGGCCAGCAGTCGTTGCGAGGCGATTTCAAAGAAAAAACAGTATGCGTCCAACCATCCCAAGGTGCGCAGTGATCGTGCTCCCGTCCAAATTTTTTGGTACTGCAGTCCCCCTTTCCAAAAAGGTGGACTTCAATTCAGAGAACTAATGGCTTGTGCGAGCCGAGATGGAGAGTTCCAACCTAATTTCTTTTCCCAAAAGGCAAAATACCCGCACTTCTAAATGTAGAAAAGAAGGTGGGCAGTTTGAGCTTATCGGTTTGTTCCAAGGGCACGGCAGCGGGATTTTGGGGAGCTGTAACTACGGGCAGGGCGTACTGTCCCTTTTTGGCCCCCTGGGTGAATGGCTTTCCGCCCCGGCACACCCAAAAACTTTGGGCAGGGGAGCCGCTTTCTCCTCCACGTTGTCAAAACTGCGGCTCCTGGCCAAAGTCCGCCCCCTCCTCCTTTCCCCCACCACCCATTCAAACCTCCACAAGTACTGCTCCATTACCAATGTGTAGGCACAGCGGGTCCCCCATTTACCCTGGCTTGCCTCGGGAAGAAGTCCACAGGGGAGGAAATGCTCCGCGTCCCTGAGCAAGAAATGGATGGGTTTTGGGTTTTCCGGCCAACGCAAATTGGACCATGGTGCGGACAATGGGAGGAACATGGTGTCCGTGCTTGCCCGAGGAGGGATGGTCAATGCTCCCCGCTGGGCAGTGTTCAATCTGGTTGTGAAAGGGGTTTCCCGAATCTTCCCACCCATCTTCAGAACATTTGAAAATATCCAGGAAAGGTGTTGCAACTTTATCCATTGTACAAAGCCCAAAGGGAAAACCCCCCTCGAGTTGCAGTGGCAGAACGGCTCCCCCAACACCCCCTTTATTCGATGTTTCCACCCGTTGGAATTCCCGCCTGACATGTTGGACCGCTGTTGAACAGAGAAAGGCCCCTTAACGATTTTTTGAGATCCAGGCAGACAGAAGACTCCCTGTTTAACTTTGATGTGCCAGGGGCAGCTAAAGGTGACACTGGTTTGTTAAGGCCTTGGGAGGGGGGACGTTTTTTTTCAGTGCCCGGACTCGGGATGAAAAAACGTCTTCCTTGCTTCTGTCCCGGAACAGTTGCTGGAAAAATCTGTGGGCAGGGGACTGGAGCGTGGCGACTACATCTGTGGCCACTGAGTCCGGTGGGGACTGAAAAAAGGTGGAGGAGGAGGAGGACATTTTGGGGCAGAAGATTTTTCTGGTGAAAAAAGGGGGATTTTTACCCAGGTGACAAGAGGGAGGAGCAGGGCAGCTGGAGGAGGGGGATGGGGATGAGGAAGATGAGGCAGATGACCCCCCCGCCCGTGGCAGTATACAGTGGGGAAAAAGGAGGGGAGGGAGCCCCTCGGGTACTTGTGCAGATGGCCCGCAGCAGGCTGATTTGCCTGGCTATGAAGCTGAAAAGCAGCATCCCGGGAGAGGGATGTTTTTGGCTCTCCACCTATTGGACCCTCGTACCGGTCCAAAATGGGAGCCTTTTTTCCGCCTTTGAGAGGGAGGACAAATCAAATACTATAGGGGAAAACCTTTCCCTAATCGTTGGGTTTCCCATGTGCGGCTGTCCCCCTCTGCAGGTCTGACCGGGGGGTTCCTCCGCTCACGTACTACTGCCACGGCCTGTGGGGGAAAAGGGGGGGGGGGGTAGGAGCAGTACCCGCTCCATCGCATAACCTAGTCTGGAGGCACTGATGGCAGCTTCCTTTACCGCCTAGTGAGGGGGTAGTCGCCAGCGCGCAGCATCAGGACCTGGAGCAGTCCCCGATCAAAAAGGGTGGTCTACTTGGACGCACTCTGC